>CM077247.1:8829126-9104126 GCA_039654775.1 Spinibarbus caldwelli
ACAGCCAAACTTTTCCAGATGTCCAGTGATAACATGATAATAGTATCTGAACAGCATGAAGGAGATGAGCGCAACAGAAAGGTCATTACAGGATTATGGAGAATCATTCAGCGGTGCTTTGAGGCATGATAGGTTTTTGGCTGAGTTCCGCTCTTTCACAAGCATGCACGGACACACATACGTGCACATGCTCACACACACATACAGAGGGTCAGTGACTCGGATCTATTTTATGAGTAACCTGGATATCCTCTATGGTTTCACTGTAAGGACTGCAGCGTGATTTGTCAGAGACTGTAACACAGAGGGATGTGCAAATAAACTGCGAACAAGAATTTAATGAGATGTACCAATATGGATATACTCACCCTCATGTCGTTCCAAACTCACATGACTATTTTCAGTTTCTGACTACAAATGGAAAATGTTGGATGTTCACGCTGCTTTTTTAATGCAATGAAAGTGAGAAGGCGATCAAACAACAAAAACAAACACAAAGTAGTACCATAAATTTATAACAGTAATAGTAATATCATAATATAATAATAATAACAGTAATGACTTTTTTGCTGCATTTCAAGTGTTCTGATGTCTTATGATAGTTCAGTATGAAAAAATAAAAATACTCAAATCTAATTTGTTATTTACAGAAAATCTTGAATTTTGTGCAATTTGAATATGTGCATATGTGCCATGTTTAAATATGTACAAACATGAAAGAGCTGTGGTAGAGGAGAAGATTATCAGTGAATATTACATTTATTAAAATAAATTAAATTTCATTTGGCATCAGAAGACTTAGAATATAGACATATGCACCAATCTTTTGATACCTCCATATTATTTTTTGTTCTTTTTGGCACTTCCATTGGAAGAACAAAGAAAAAGAACAGCATGAATATTCTCAAAACTCGCTAAACTTCTCCTTTTGAAACATTAATGTATCTCAAATGGTTGAGCATGGCGTTAGCAAGTTAGCAACATCAGGGTCATGGGTTTGATTCCCAGGGATTGCTTGAACTGATAAGATGAAAGTTGTTTTATATTAAACCATCTGCCAAATGAATAAATATAAATGTTTCATGTAAGAAAGAAAATCAAAAAAGTTTGGAACTGAAGACATGAAGGTGGCATGAAGGTGATCTATTCTCTGTACAATTATTATTTTATATTAAATGTACAGTTATGTAGAATTTCTTTTAAAATACATAATGACCTTTCAAACAGATCAAGCAAAGTGTTATCTGCAGTCTCTGCCAACTTGTTGCACCCTTTTATAAATATTTCAGAAATATCTGCCCGGAGCTGTGGAAGTGGTTACTTTTTCAAGCTACATGGCTTGGCAGAGCAGAACCAATAAAACAGTGCCCTTTATAAAACAGAGTACATTTTCTGAGCTCTATTATAACTCATGTGGTAAAGATATGGGGTAACCTTTGAGAAAAGCTCCCCAGTGGCAGTACGGTGGATGTCTTGACATGTGTGACTGCTATAGGCCAGCATAACGCAATTCAGAGCACTGTGAATAAATCAGATCACCTCCACCATCAGACTTAAACAGATGCAGAGGAGAAATCCTAAAGGGTGCTGATGGAGGAGAAAGAAAAGAAAAAAGCGATTGTACAGCCTTCTGATGTAGCGAGGAACACACCCGCTAAAATATTAAAAGGTCTTTAAAACTTCACAGCTGGTGGTCTTCCCGAATTTGCAGGTGGACAAATGCGGGGAATATAAAGGGCCTGGTGCCAAAACTGCTTCAAATGGATGCTTGCTAACTGCTCTCTCTCAGAGCCACACTTCTGCATCTGGCTTAGCTACATGCCGCCTGCACCCACAAGCAAGCTGACGAACCATTAGCTAGGGCCCTTCCGCTAAACATCAGAAAACATTTCCCCTCAACACCCCCAAAATCTTTCCCCAACTTTTAATTAAAGCCAGATACACCGAACACCTCTCTGCGTCCACAGGGGCTGGTATTAACCTGATTTATGGCTCCCTTTTCAAATATTAAATGCATTTATTGTGGTTGCTGATCAGATATGATCAGAGTGGACATTTTTATGAACAGCAAGGCAAAATGCTGTATAAATATTTCAAGTCGGCGAATAAATGTGCTTTAATTATTTTCATGCTCAATTTGAAGAGCAAGGAATGAAAAACACAGTTGCAGCACACAGGCCTGGTTTTGTTCGCAGTTTACGGCAGAAAAATAGCACATTGTTGTTTGTACTTCTAACGAGAGTTTTCCCATATTATTTCAGAAGTATATCACATCAAACAATTAGCTTGATTTAAGGCTTCTGCTGCTGCATTAAATCTGTTCAGAAACACAGAGCCGGGTTTTGATTGCTCTGAGCGGTATGGATGTGAGAAACTGACTGGTCTGTTTATGAGTAGTGTTTGAGAGTTTTTGGAACACTTTACTGATGCCCCCACTGGGACTACCCATAATTCCAAGCCTTTAGCTACAAGATATCTGTGTTATGCCTTCAATTTTATTGCTCTAAATATTATACCGCCAATACAAGCCCAAGTCTCAATGTGTTCTCTGATCTCTTTAATACAGGGCCATGCACATTAAATGTAACACCTCCGTACATATTTTGCTTGTAAGGCAATTATTACAAACTATTCTGATAAGTATCCTGAACGTCTGAATGTCATCCAGACACTGCATATCTGATACAGTAAGAAATTTGTTTTTAAAATGCCAAGAAGGAACAATTCAAAACTGAAAGATATTAGGTGTCAAAGCGAATCTTAGCATGCTTTATCATTTCCTGTCTTTCAGTATAGAACGAATGAGGTATATGCATGATAGTTGATATCATATCCCATAGGAAACAAAACACTGAAGGAGAAAAAACATTGCATTGAACGAATACGTCTTGTTTGTTAAACTAGCATGTAGAAATTGGAACCGGATTCTGTCAATACATATACAATACAGACAGAGGGTTTACTCAAAGATTGTGAAGCTTTACATTTAATCTTATTTGTGTTAAACACTGTGGTTAATATACCAACATACATAAACAAAAAAGGTAAATGAACTGTCAGTAATTAAAAACGGCCTGTAACTTGACCCACAAAGTTACTGTGAGAACCAGGGCAAATTTTCTAAAACAAAAAACACTCCATCACGCAACACAAGCAGCCATTCACATCTGAGCTGTTAATCACGCACCATCAGTCAGTTCTCGTCTGCATGACACATATGTATCTTTTCATGACTGATTGTTTGGTGTGATCTCAGCTGGAAATATCCCAGCATGCACCGGTTGACACTCCTTTCAGTAACTCGGCACTGGTCCCGAAGCCGGAGAATAGAAGCTACGTCGTCACACATCCACTTTAAAGACAGTATGCATGCGGGCTCACAGCTGACAGCACAATAGTAAGGGGTGGATGTGGTTCATTAGCGATTAGAGAGCCCTTGGAAATAGACTGCCGGAGAATCCCGTCGCTAAAGAGCTAGCGTTTTCTTGACGATCACCAACATGCTGAGTTTGAGCCCATCGCTGCTGACGAGAATATTCGGCTCTCGATCACTGCCGAGGCAAATCCTATTTGAGACGGCATGCTGTTTTGCCCTGGAAGCCAATTCAGAAGAAATCACACTTAAGATGCTTTGCATGATCGGCTCTCTTGATTTTCTTGTACTTAAAGGTCCAACCTGCAGTAACCTCTACCCAGCGATTCACCCCTACCAGTCAGAAGTGCTGGTGCGAGAGCTTGAGCAAGTCTTAATCAGTCTTCTCCCCTTTTTTTCATCTTTTCTCTTTCTCTCAACACATCATTAGCAGTCAAGGCAGCAGCCGTAGCGCTTTGAACCTGCAGCTCTCTGATCATTCGGAACCGGGCCATTTCTAACCACATTATTATAGCTTAGCACTAATTTGGGTAATGTGTAGTTTGCTTGCAAGGCTGCACACCATCTGAGAGCGTCAGAAACGATCAGAGAACGGTGCAGTGACAAGAAGGTACAGCCACTCTTATCAAAGCGCCGCTCTTATTTTCAGTAACGGAGCTCAACGTGGAGGTGTGGGAAAGTCTGTGAACTTTTCATGCGATTTTGTTCCTCTGCGGGGTTGCACAACACAATGAACGCCTTTATTTCCTCCTGCAAGCCACGTGCTATCACAGCAGCACAATGCTGAATATCAAACAGCCCCCGTTGCGATGGAGTACAACTCAAATTATGACTGATCTGATGGAAAGGGTTAAGAAATCTTACTGTCTACTCTAATAATGGACCTATGCAGAAATTTGTAAACTACGAAATCTGATCCATTCCAGCTAACAATGTCATTCTCTTGCTCCTCAGTGAGTGCCTTTCACAGTGGCTGCCATGGAAACGTGGTTTGAGAGCACGTTAGAGATTGGTACCAGTTTATGCCAAGGCCCTGCACTACTGGTAGCCATGCGATAAGCAGTGCCATGACTCCAGGCTTCAAAAGGCCAGGCTGCTGATTTCAGACGCCGCTCTGGGAGTCCTACTGGCTTCTTTAACTTCATTTCCATATCAGAAGTAGTATATTTAGGGACATAATAGCACATTTTGTGTAACAGGGTCTTATTTATGAGCTAGGCAAGCGATTCATACTGGGGTCTCATGCTAATTAACGCATCTCATTCTAGGCATAATGCTCATGATCAAGTGTGACTTGCTAAAGGATAGACTTAGCGGGTATCAAATTGGCATGCCTGCGTGTGTGGTGGAGAAAAAAGCTGCTATGTGTGGAGCTCTCTCTCTCTTATTTCATTGAATGTCCTCTGAGACACTGGGGATCACGCCTCTGACGTCACACATCGTCAGCTATGGTTACACCCCCATGGGACTCCACGCCTCTTCTTGCACATACGCAAGGCAAAACAAAGCACCGACAGTCACACACATGCACATTCATTCACAAAATGCTTTTGGGAATTATTTGGCCTGAATGGAAATTATTCGAATGCCATGTTTATTCACACACAGCATAAAAGCCACACCTTTCTGTGTGCAATTTCATACATAGATTAATGTGCAGCCAAGCATTAATGAGTGCATTTACATGCATATCAAAATCAGAAATCAGCTCATTATAAATACCAGGCAACAAATTGTGTTTAAATGAAACTTAAAAAGATATGAGTAGAATTCAACTGGGCTAACGGACAAATATCAGACCAGCCTGATCTTGTTAATATTTGTAGATATTGGTATATAATGTTTATGCATAAATTTTGTACATATGGGCATTTTGCATGCACCTAAAACATAAAGATATGTACATATACACAGCCTAAACGCTTTACAAATCCCTTCTATTTTTATTATAAATATACTAGTATACTGTAAATATATTCAATTACATACACTACAGTTTAAACGTTTGGGGTCAGTAGACTTTTTTTCTTTTAATGATATTTTTATTCAGCAAGAATGCGGTAAATTAGTCAAAAATGAAGCAAAGACTTTTACATTGTTACAAAAGATTTCTGTTTCAAATAAATGCAGTTTTGAACTTTTACTCAAAGAATTCTGAAAAATATTATGTCCACAAAAAAAAAGTTTCAAATATATTAAAACAGAAACAAATTTGTAATAATATTTCACAATGTTAGTCTTTTACTGTATTTTCGAATAAACAAATGCAGTCTTGGTGGGTGAGTATAAGGGACTTAAACATTAAAATAAATCTTACCAGCCCCAAAAAATTGAACAGTAGTGCAGATATTTTTGACTGACTATTAACTCTTTGACTGACTAATAAAAGCAATAAAAACGTAATATTTGATGAATTCTATTTTACGATTTGTAAACATTTGCACATCTCTGTAGTTGTTCATTCATAAAATGCATTCTAGCTGTTGTCAGTATGTAAACAATACATTTCACTGTCTGTGCAAACATACAAAAATGCATGTGTGCCAGAACCACATTCAGACATGCAATTAAAGTCTTCTAAAGGCCTGTTAACTTTCCACGTTTGAATTACAGTATGAACAGAATCCTCTGTACAGACATGCACAGATTCTCAACGCTAAAGCCACACACTCATCAGCTTTAGACTGCTATTAAAAACAAAAGATAAGAAAATACACAAACTTCCATAACACTTTGTGTCACCTTTGACTTATGATGTGGCTGTGTTGCTGGTATCCATTATGCATGTTTGTGGAGATGCCCTTAGAATAGCTGTTATGACTGCAGTCTCATGCTGTGGGGAGAGTGAAGCTGGATGTCTGACAAACACCTAGGCATGATCTTCTCATCATACACACTGCTGCATTCGTGTCTCCACAATAAACAGATAGGGTGCGTCAAGAAGAATATTCTGTAAACAATGACAAAGAAATCAATATTCTTGTATAATGTTGCACAAACAAACTAACCAAGCGAGACGGTTTTGATTCGCATAGACGGAGAAATTATGTTACACATTGGTCATTGCATTCTGATGATTTAAGATGGGTGGTGGTGGAGGTGCTAGAAGGGCAAATGTATAAGCAGAGAAAATGCATGTAGTAAATCAGACATAAATAAGGGTTGCCCTCTCCTCACCTGGTTCTGTTTTGCGTGTAAGTAGATCTAATCTCTCACTTCCTGGAGTAGTGAGTAAAAGATTAGATCCATCTGGTGCCCCAAGCTTAAAGGTCTTCCGACTAGCCTAAACTTTGTATCTATTGGAAGTCACAGTTCTTTATTTGTCATGTTGCGTGTTTGTACAGGGAGTGTATTGTAAATTTAGGCCAGTCCGAGACATTCGGTAAACCATTCATCAGATTGTGCTCGGCCCTTTATAAACGTTGCCTACCCTGGGCCTCTCTCTCCCTGTCAGGAAAGTGCTGGGTGATGGATAACTCTCTTGGCTAAGAGGCAGCCCTGGGATTTAAAGGGACACACTATCAGACACAAGGTGTCCAGCGGAGGCAAGGCAAGGCGAGGCAGTCGTGTTAAAAAGTCAACATAATGGATAGCACCTAAGGAGTGTGGTGCTAGAGGATGAGATGGCAACGATCTGGCTATTTATCATTAGCCTGGAGGAAAGCTGACCAAACTGGACACCTCCCGTCACGCCACCATCTCAGTGGAAGCAAGTTGGCTGTAGTTTAGTGTAGGTGGTACCTTGCATGATATGTACAACAACCAACAGACATATTCACGGTCATCTGTTGCAGAGAATATTTCAAAGCTGTTTTTAGCACTGTGTCTGTGAAAGTGCAAAACATGCAAGAAGGAACAAGATAATATTTTGCAGAAATGTCACCAGGGTTGGAAAATTTACACTCACCTCTTTGACTTTCCTCTGTGGAACAGAAAATATTATATTTTTTGAACAACTGTTTTTATCTATACAATGAAAGTCAAAACAACACTGGACCCCATTTTCTTTCATTGTAAAAAAAAAAAAAAAAAAAACACCTCTCACCTATGTGCCATACATTCTTGGAACAACATAACGGTGAGAAAATGATGACAGAATTTTCATTTTTGGATGAATTAAGGGTCTGAGGTCTTCAAATAAAACTCTTGGTATCGTGAGAAACATCTTTTGGAATATTACTTCCTGACTTGCTTGTCATTAGGCGGTGAACCTGGAATAAATTATGTCAGTGAGAAGGAGGCCCACAATCAGCACCATCAGATCTCATGCAATAAGGAGGCTAGAGCGTTTTCATCCCTGAGTGGGTCTGGTAAACAAGCAGCAAGTTAGGAGAAGATCCGCGTCAGCATATGCCATCTATTATAGTATATCCACAGTTATTGCTCTTGTCACTTTGTATTCGCCACAGTGTGGAAAGATACAGCCCGTAGAGTAACAAGTAGCTACGCAGACTGAGAAGAAGCCAAGAGTCGTAAAACAGACAATGGAGTGATTCTGAGTGCTTAAAATAGACCTCCCCTTATTCATCAGTCCAACGCATGTTTTGAGTTAATTCATAAACGCTGTTCTCATCACTACCAGAGATTATTTTTAGCAGTGTTCTTCTTGTTTGTGGCCTAGGATGACAGTTTTCTGAGAGATTTGCTCCCCTCAAAGCTAAGCGGGCAGCAAATGCTGCCTGTCAGATGGTGATGGCAGGAAACAACATAACTGTGTCATTACGGAGAGGTTTATGACAGACGCCGATAGAAGAGCTGCAGTGATGTGCTGTATTCAGCTCAGCCAGGTGTAATTACAGCCTCTTCTGCCTGCCTGGCCAAAAACATTGTCTTTTTGCCCCCTCAGAGAGATTTCAAGACTATTCCTCATGCTAGGTGAACAATATGTTGGGGTGAGTGATTATGGTACTGGAAAAGCAAAAAGACTTCTCAAAGCTGATCCTGAGTGGACCAATTGGGTGGAGGTAATTTCTGATCACATGGAACCTTATTACATGTTAAACCTTTCAGATTATAAAGAAATGACTTGAATGCAGACAGAATGTGTAAACTTGCTTCATTCATTTCTGGAGAAATAACAGGAGGATAATGCTCGGATTAGCAGGCCTGGTGGAAAGATGGGTTTTAGCGTGGTTTCCTTCTTTCATGAGATGTTGAAATATGCAATGAAGTCTTTCTGTGGGGCAAACGAATTAGTCCACTGTTCGGTGAATTAGTCTGCTGTGAACGTGTAATGTGTCAGCTAAAGGCGATTAGTTTGTAAATGTAATTTGAGCTGTCAGGAATTTAAAAATATAGCTCATAAGCAGACTTACAGGCAACGTGTTTAGCTTCACGTCGTCCAGTCACTACACATTCTGCCTGATTTCAAGGCTGTACGAATAGCAACTCAAATCATATGGCATTAGCTGCTTGTTGTGAATTAAAAACAGACTGTCATGAAGAGAAGAAAAGAAAATTGCACTTATTTGTACAAACCAGATATCTAGTAGGTCTAATATCAAGCTCATTCTCACAGTAACTTTTTGTTTAATTCACAACAATTGCATATGTTTGATATTTTCCAAAAAAGCTGCTCCCTGTAGTCTTCTTAATATAGGTTGTCTGTCACTCCCCAGGGAGATGTTAGGAATGTCTTGACCCAATGAGAGTAATCTCATTCAAGTTCTTGCTGGGAAAAGGTTAATGGGATTCTCTGTTTACTCTGTAGGATAGGCATTTGTTGAGCTCTCACTGAAAGATTCCTTTTTTAAGACAATTCTGGCGGCGTTTTTTTTTTGCATGCGTTGGAGTTAAAGACAAACATAGATAAAAAGGTTAAGACAGAAAGACGTATGCATAAAAGGGAGATGAATTTAGAAGAACTACATGAATAAACGTCATGTGCTTCAGCAGAAAGTATGGAATGAAGGATTGGAAAGCAGTGGCCTGAAACGGAAAACATAACTGATGATTGACCTGGCACGTTTACCCATTCATCCCCTTCCATAATGTAGGAAAAGACAGGTCTCATTGATTCTAGATTCTGTCATTAGGAAGACTGGGAACTTTCCGATGGAAAGACATCCAATCCCTACGATGCACTCAAACAAAACACCCTCAGAAAGCCAATTCAAGACTTGAATGGGAGATCAGTGACATCAGATAGTGCTGCATAGATCAAGGTCTCCCCAAAACCTCCCAGAATGTTTGCTCTCTCCGGAGGACTTTGTTTGATTTTTCTAAAGAGGTGAGAGGTTAGGGACGCACTGATGTGGATCAAGCTGTGGATATGAGACGGGCTTAAAGGATCTACTCTCACTTATTGAGAGATGACTGGAAACATATGAGCACACTCAAAATCGAGCAGTGTAGTGCACACAGACACACAGACAAAATATGCGGCCAGGACAAGTGTCTCCCCAGTGTTTTTGAGACAGACACTTCTCACATGATGTGAGAAGTTCAAAGATTTGTACGTAAACAGTGTGCGTGACAGTGCTGAGGGACTTTCTTTGGACTTTTGGTAGTTGCTGTGCTGCAATAAATTATTTTAATGACAATTTTTAAAGGTAAAATGTGTATTTCTTAGCTAAAATCTCAAATTAATATTTAATATAAATTATTTATGTAATGTGTCATTTTTGTTAAAATACTGTTCTATATTAACTTATACTGTAGGACACTGACTAGCCAATGGTGTGATTTGGGGGTGGGGCTAACTCTGTCTCTGACCAATGGGAAAAAATGTTGTTTGGAAACATTGTTTTTTGCAATTCAGTTACACACTTCACCTTTAACCAAAGTGACTATTTTCATAATTCACATACCCTCTTTCTCTCTGCAGGTCCAATGGCCTCCACCGAGCATAGCAAAGAGCTGGAGGAGGTGGGCAGCATGAGGACTCCTTTGCGGCAGAATCCTGCTCGAGGTGGCCGGAGCCAAAGACCTTCTGGCTGGAGGAGGAGACGCCCTCGACCCCGTCTCTCCCATAAGGGGCCCATGCCATTTTAGAGCAAGGTCAGTTTGACATTAACAGTGCAATAGCCTGAAAGCAAAAATAAGAGCCCAACAGAATATGAGTAACTAATATAAGGAGAAAAAACAATAATCTAATCAAATTTTCATTTAGAAATGGACCTGGATAGGCCTTGAGAGAAGCAGCACCTGTCTCAATTTCTGAAGTTTCTTTGAGTGCATACTGAGAAAGGCTGGGAATTCTGGAGAATAACATGAGGAAAGGGAGACTGTGATTGACAGAAACCCGCTCGCTCATTCACTTCTTCCATGAATTATAGATTACTACTGGCACAGAAAAACTGCATGTCTTTATGAGATTACCGGACTTTAGACTGCTGGCTTTTGTGGTCCCAATCTCCTCCAGCAGATCTACAAAACACATACACAGTGGAATTTAATACATTGTCAATGTCGTATTATATCCGAGTCAACATGATTCCATTATCCTAATAATGCCAATTAAATTCCCTATCCAAAGATAATACTTCTGAATCTCATTTGAACTGCTTCAGCTTGTTTTTCACATAAAATGATATTTAACTTAACGTCTAGATAAACAATTCCTCAGGCAAGCACTTTAATCTTTTTGTCTAATAAAAGTGTTTTCTCTTCCTACAAACATTGTCTCCATGAAATTTCCAGTGATGTAGCACCAAAGCCTTTATTTTAATATGGACTCTAAGGAAACATTCAAGTTACAATGTCAATAAATAAAAGAGAACTGTATCTGAAAGATCCTATCAGCACATTTACATTTTATTACTTATAGTCTTCGCACTGAAATGCTGACACACAGTTTTTCCAGAAACTAAGTGGTTAAAAAAAAGAAAAAAAAAAAAGGAAGAATGAAAAAAAAAAAAAAATCTGTGGATGGCAGAGAGACAGCCAAGGACTCATTCACAGCTTTTTTTTTTTTTTTTTTTTTTTTTTACAGTCTGCACAGTAAGATGACTGAACAAGGTACAATGTCCCTACAGGAGGCCACAACACAAGTCTCACCATAAATTACCCTCATATAAGACCAGAATCTATGGAGAAGGACAAGTCAGCTCTTTATGGCATAGTTAATCATGAGAGATGAAGGCAATAAAAGTGAGAAATCCCAAACCCTCAAATCTACCACAGTTTTACAATCTCTAGCGAATTACATTTTTTCCTTCTTGGCAAACAACTCCTATTCATATGCTTCATCAATCCAAGGGAAGGAAAAAACACTATCTTAACATCTATAGAGCTAGACACAAGAGCAAGGCCTATGCATGTACTCCCATCCCGACAATAAAACGCACAGATCCTTTGAGTGAGTTGGGCAGTCAATGCTTGTTTTGATCCTCAGCATCCTGCAGCACAATGAGGGGAGCTGCAGGAAGTTGTGTAGCTCCATTAAATGGAACGGCTCAGTGACTCACAATGTAGAGTCCACAAACAGCACTTCAACCCCAAACAAGATGAAGATTTCTCTTTCATTCTGCTCCTTCTTCAGCTCCCTTCATGCCGTACGAGGGTTCAAAGTTCACGTCTTTTAGCACATTCACCCACACTCCTTCGGGCCCAGTCTGTTGAACCAGTCCAATTGAGGCGACTAATGTGCAATCAAGCCTGTGGTACCAAACGCCAAAATTCTTCTCCTGATCCACTCACATTTCCAAAATGTGATACATTTATATTAATTTCTTGACAGACATTTTATCGCTGAAGAGAACATGTTGTGATAATTACTGTATGACACAGTACAGTAAATCAGTCCATGGCCAGATGGGACTCCCACTAAAGTGTTTGACCTGCATCTGGCTAGTGTACAACATCTCACATTTTGTGCAGTGTGAGAAACGTAGCCTCACACTTCATCATCTACGGCTAAAACGGGGCACAGACTGACCGGGGCAATTAACTCTCCTCAAGGGCTGATAACAGACAGAGAATCACCGAACAAGGCCACATTGGAGGCACTTGAAAGGCTTTCTCTCTTTTTTCATTATACTGCACCACCTTGCCTGCAGATGAGAAGGATGTCTTTGTTAAAATCTTAACTGCCTGCATCCTTCTATTCAAGAGTACAAAGAAAATCATTGCTTATATAGAACTGAGAACTTACAAGATAACACCAAGGGGACGACTTGGAATTAGACTGCCTTGTATGAATAAGTGTTGATAAAAACCTTCTAGAAAAAAAAAACACTATCCTGACAGTTTTCTTAAAGGAATATACAGCGTTCAAAGTTAAGCTCAATCAACAGCATTTATGACAATTTTAGTTTACCACAAAAAATATTTTGCCTCATTTCCTGTTTTCTTTTTTCTTTCTTCTTTTTATTTTTCTAAATAGAAGTTAATGTGGTCATTTTTTGAGAATTTAAAAAAAATGTCAAGGTAACAACCTATATTAATTTTTCTTTTAAAACTTGTGCTTTATTTGAGCTACAGTATAAAGTTGTTCTTGTCATTTTTATGATCATTTTAGGATTCTAGGCACTATGTTGTCCTGGCAATAAACTGTCATTGAGTTGTATATAAATTTATACAGAAATGGTTAGTAAACAAATTTCCTTTTTCACACTAATATCTTAAATCTTAAATCATACTGTTTATGTCTTTTGGTTATACTATTAAAACATTGAGTATATTAGCATTTACAGATTGGCCGTATTTTTAAACAAAAGAAGGTAATTTTTGTGGTAAATGAACATTATGCCACAAGTGCTGTTGATTGAGCTTAACTTGCCTGTATATGAAGTCATTAAGACCAACCAGTCTAACTAAACAACATGTTGGACAAGGCTTCCACATTGTGAACGCTCTAGGAAGTAAATTGAAAAGGAGGTTAAAAGCTCAGTTGAAGATTATGAGAAATGAAGGTTGTGGTAATGGAACACAAGCAACACAAGAATGAACAACCATTACAAGATCCAGATGCCACAACATATAAGAGGAACAGAACATGTTGAGGGACCTCCTCTTCAAAGACTTCCTAGCACAAAGGCACTGCACTGCAGAGAGCTAGAAATTGGAAATCTGCCTCATTCATTACCAAGGGGCACACTGGATGATTAGAAAGCAACTGCCTGACACAAAGTTCCTCTTTTAAAGTGCCCGCAGCTCACTGTTGTTGGTATATTCTGACAACTGACATGATGTCATTGAGCACAAACAAATAAACGTGATGAGTTTCAAACAAAACATGGTTCAGATAAGAATCTCTGGTGCTGACTCAAACGCACCACCATGCAGGTGTAAGAAAAAAGTAAAAAGATGCTTCTTATCGTTCAATGGGGACTGTTGTACGGGAAGAATGAAGCTCATTGACATCTAAAGCTATCTGAAATCATTGTGAAGTCATGAAACAAACATTAAAAGATGACCTCACTGGTTTACATAGATTCCTCACTGAAAGTAAAGTGTAGGAACAGAATTCTAGTGTTGCACTCTAAATGCATAAATTATATCAGTTTATAAAAGCAGAATCCTAATCATCATCGAACCTCATAAGTGACTGACTTGACACTGCAATTCATTTTGGCATTAGCATTTTGCTGAACTAAACGTGTGATAGCTTAAAGGCATAGTTCAGCCAAAAATGAAAATTGTATCATTTACTCACCCTCATGTTGTTCCAAATCTGTACAGCAAACTTTGTGCAGTAGTTATGCCGGTGAATGTCTTAAATCCAGTCATACAGAAAGTGAAAGAGTAGTAAAAAAAACTGACAGAGTTTTCTAACGCTGCAATCTACGTCAACGTGCTGATAATAGTATAAATGAATAGAACTGTTTTAAACACTCCCCCCCCTCCCCCAATTAAATGGTGTAATGGTCCATAGTGTAAAAAAGGTTGGAGACCCTTGCTTTACTCAACCCCTATAACGTTCCAAACCTGCATTGTCTTATAGATATTTTAAAATATATCTGTGTTTTTTCCCCCTCATAAAACACTGAAAGTCAATGGGGTCCAATGTTGTTGTTGTTTTTTTTAATCTGAATGCACAATTATGATCCATAATGTAAACTCTAAGATCTACTCTGATGTTTTGGAGAAACCTTCAGGATTATTAAAAGTTTGCTCTGTTTTTGAGCTGCTTTTTTCAGTACCCACTACCTGTGCCAATTAGTAAAAGTACAGAAAAACACTGTTGGTTCCTGCATTGTACCTTATTCATGTGTCCTTTCTTTTGTCCACAGGCACAGCTTAGAGTGCCCTCCCCCTTGGTTCTGATTTCTATGCTCTTCCTTTGCCTTGGGGGGCCTTGCAACAAGGGGCCTTTGCTAGCCCAGCCTGAAGAGTGATGTCCATAGCACCTGCTGGTTCTTCAAGCAACTCTTCTTCTGTCCACAAAAAAACCAGGACAAGCCACTCACCCTCAGCTCTACGAAGAATTGTGGGCCGGGAACGGGGGTGGGGGGTATTGAGCCCGAGCTATCAGATTCTGTCTCTCTCTGTCTGTCTCTCTCCTCCTGTGGTTTTCCTCATTTGCTTTCTAGAGCCCTTTCATGGCCACACTTTGCATGATGTGTGAGCAGTGGGGAGCCTGGTCTAAACAGTTATAGTCCAAAAGCGTCAGTTTCTTCTCCGAGGTGTGCTAGTCCCATTCTCTCTGGTGTGAAGGTGACCACAGCGCTTTGTCCCATTGCTACGTGTTGGCAACTCTTGGCTTATAAATGGCATTTATGAGGGAAGAAAGTGGCAGGGAATCTAAAGCAAAGGCACAAATGCTCAGGCCCATTATGGCCAGGTCAGAAACGTTAATTTTTTACATCTTACACAATTTACCATCTACCTACAGCAAAACTTGGCCGGTTAGCTTAATAATAGCATCACTGAGTGCATTTACATGGCAAACTGCTCACAAATGCAATTATCAAAAATAGTTTATTATAAAAACTTGACAATGCAAAAAAAATTGTTCTAAATGAGATAAATTTGGTTTAACTCAAGTTTTGACGCCAAAATGTATGCACACATTGTATAAGCATCCAGAATGCTGATTGTAATGTAAATGCAATCAATGTTATCGGGTTCAGTTATAATTACTGATTACATAATTACCTCTAAAAATGTTGAATGACTATATAATTCATTGGCACATCTACTTAAAACAGCTTGATTACATCTCATAGTGCTGTCCAATGGTCATTACACATCATTTTACCAATGAGCCTAAGAGTTGTCATCCATCTGAAGCTTAAGGATAAAGCCACAGTGTCTCATTATCAAAATCACACTCCACTTCCATGAGCGTGAGATCATCGGTCCTGAGCCCTCTTCTCCTCCCCCATGACACACGCTGCTTTACAGCAGAGATACATGACTGTTAACTGGCCAGGGTGATCTGCTTCACACGGCGGACCATCTCTCCTTTTAATGAAGTGCCAAATAGCAAATCTACTCCACAGTGCTGCCAGAAGAAGAAAAGTAAACGTTACCTCTTATCTTGGGGGAAGCATAACATCTAACCATATGTATGCATTTTGCCATTTGTTTGAACATCCAATGTAAAGGCAATGGTAGCATGGTTTGAAGACATTAGACCAAAAAAAAAGAAAGAAATTTCCTTACAGATCTGATGATTTTCCCCTTGACCAGATTCTCTGACAGAACTCTATGCCTTTATTTGACATCATACTGGAAATGATTTCTCATTCTTTTGTTGTTATTTTTGTTGTATTTCAGTTCATTTCTCAGGGTGCTGTGACAGAAGCCTGTATGGTCTATATTACATGCATTTATTTAAGAAACACACATTATTTGTATCCACACCATTTAGCTTCATGCTTATGTATCCACCACTTTTTAGCTACATATCCAGACTACGTTTTTACAAGCCATTATTGTTTTCTCCCCATTGGGAGCAGTTGCCTTTTGAGTTTGAGCCTCTTTGGCACAGGTGGCCACAGCCTGGTTATTAAACCCCATTGCTAATCGGTTTTAGACTGGAATCACTAAAATCTCTTTCAAGTCCGATAGAGCTCACAAGACAAATTGGCATAGAATGACCACACCACCTTAGCGTTTGGCCTATTTATGATGTAATAATCTATAAAAATGAGCAACCGTTGGCTTAGGCGTCGTCAAACCCTTCAAGTAAGACACAAATTATGAGGCCGAGATGAGAGGCTTTTATGAGACTGTTAGCTACACTCATAATTCCGATGCTTAATTAGACACCGCAGCAAGTTATTGCAAATTAGCATTTGAGTCCCTCCCCCATTTCCTGTTTGGCGCTTCTCTGTGGTTATGAAAAAAAGAAAGCCTTCGCGTATATTCACAAACATCGCCTTGCGGCAAAATCAGCTCTTCATAAGAGAGTGCCTAAAAACCTTCATCAGTAAAACACCCAGCCAAGCTCACCTCGATTAAAAATGTAACGAATCTTAGGGCACTGTGAATACTAATAATTCCAGTCACGCCATTATTTTATACCCTCTCAGACAGAGATGTGGATTTCATTAACGCTTTCTCAGAACGATAGTGCTCCTGAGAGCTCTGCTTCATGGATCAGTAGGTCAGAACGCAGAGAAGATCAAAGTTCGGGCGGCTGAGTTGCAGCACACTTCGTCTGAAGAGTCTGTTAGAGGTGCAGAGTAATGCCTGTATCCATACTGTTGTTCATGAATGTATCTTCACCATCCTCACCAGAGCTGAGCTGAGGGTCATTGAGCAGTGTTTCAGTTCAGTTCAAGCCTTGAATCTTGAAAAACGAGCCCGTCACTGCTACATACGACATCCCCCTTCCCACCGATGGAGATGGTTATCTGTTTCATCAAACATCCAAAGACAAATATGACAAAATCCAAAGCTTGCTATAGCAGAGACCCCTATCAATCACGTGGCGTTCCTCCAACATCTCTCTGTATGGACATGCAAGGCTGCACTTTTGCAATTCCATTATGCTGCTGGAAAAGTAAATCCTGAAAACAAGTCTTTTGGCATGTAATGGTTTTCCAGTGTCTTGTGACAATTAAATTGACTGATTCTCGTCTAGCTGGTTGTCCAAAGCCTACTTTTCGATAGAGTGTGGAAAGTGGTATTTTATTTTTGTGTGTATGGTCATATAAAAGTGTAGAAAAAGTAGTCTGCTGCACAATATGTCGTGGACACAAAAGAGCTTTCTCACCCTCCTCTGTCGTCAAACTGGGTCCGTCGTCCCCGTCAGCACATCAGGTTAATGGAGCTTGTGGCGTCAAGAGAACAAGCATGTCCAGACTCAAAACTGAAATGGCAAACACACATTATTCTTACAGAGCACAAATCACTTTCTATAAATGTTTTTTTCTCTCACATGAGAAATTCATTTCTACTCGATCACGTGTTTCTGCCCATCATAAGTCCTATGCACTTGTACGCACGTTTCACTTAATCATTCAGAGGTCTTTAGTTTAAGCACAGACCTTTGCTTGGGAGAAAGGGATCCAGAAGCTGTTTGTATGTTAAAAACAGAGCTGTGATGATTGATACGTTCCCCTTGGGTCTAAAGCAACGGATTCAATACAAAACTCCTCGTTGCCCTTGTGATTCATTGCAAGACATTCATTAGCAGACACTGTTCTGCTCTATTATTTGACACAGAAAGAGAAAACGTCCATTTGGCTGCTTGTTTTCCATTAGCTCATCACGATGCATGTAAAATGTGGCGACCAGATCGAGTAACTGAAATCCGATCCCAAGAGTTCACAAATGTCCACCAACTGGTTGGGACGCTAAGAATTATCTGATTATTCTGTTGCTTCGAACAAGAATTCACACCCATAAAGAGCTCGAACCTCTATCCAAAACATGCATCCATACACACGGCCTGTTTGTTCAGCACACCCATCCATTTCAATTCTCAAAATCTGTAGTCAGGCCTGGCATTTCAACAGTATTAGTGGGCCACGTGAAAAGCAGTGTAACGGCAAGATATTATTCCTCCTCTTTATTCCTGTTGGAGGTGTGTGCTCATCAAACTCACCTGGCCAAATGTACAGTCCCTGTCTCTGTTTTGATGTTGAACTGGGCAAAAACAAATGAATAAATAAATGAATTAAACAAGTGTATCAGAAATGGTTGAAATACTGTGTACATATTTGAACTTTTGGTTTCTAATTTATAAAAGATAAGCTTTAGCTCTTGGAGTACTTATTTTATTTTTTTCCTTTCATGCGTAGCTTTGTGTTTTTATTTTCTATTTCTGTAAAGTGTGTAAATATATCTTTATGATAATAAGTAATATTAAAAAATCTTATTTTAAGAAACAAGTGTGAGTTTGTCCTTTTTCTTCAAAAAAATGCTACAAAAATGATTTGTCATTCATAATAATTGTTATCATTTATGTTGGAAAAAGATACATTTTCTACCCCATTATGATATTAACAGATGATAAGCTAAACTATTATGATCTAGTTACTACTAATGGTTTGATAACCATATAGGTCACTTCAGAAATCTTGATTGGATAGACTTGAATAACTAATAATTCTGTAATAATTTTCACACCCTCATGCATGTGAAGGACTTTCTTCTTTGGGACATAAAAGAATACAGTCTGAAAAAATGTCTATACATAAAAATAAAATGGTCCATTGTAGTTTTGTACCACATTTATTTTTCACTGTAGTGACTGAAACATTCTTCAATGAAAAGAGCAACTGAATGGTAAATCATAATTATGACATAAAAAGTTAAAATTAAGAGATAAACATAAGTATGACAAAGAGTCAAAATTATGACAGTAATAATGATGACTTAGTATCTCATGATTTCAATTTCCTTTCTCATGATTACTTTTTATGACACAATTATGATTTATCAAAGCATGATTTTTTCCCCTATGTGGCCAAAATGAGCTTATATAAGACATATACATGTCTCTCTTTCTCTGTGGAACACACACACAAAGACAATTTGTCCATAAAATGGAAGTCAGTGGGGTCTAATGTTGTTTTGAACCCCAATGACTTTCATTGTATTCGATGAAATGAATAACAGAAAATTGCCCCAAGAACATAAATCATCATTAAAATACAAATAATTGTGACTACTGCATTATTTGACTGAAAGCTTAAACTGAGGGAGAGAGAGAGAGAGAGAAAAAAAGAAAAATTTATATATACACCAGAAAAAGATCTATATGTTCTGTCTGCAGGCCCTCATTGCTGCTCTGTCCATTGGGAGCAGCTCTGAGAAGTGTCTGCTTAACATGGTGAGCTGACATGGCCTGACAGGCAGTCGGGTACCCCACGAGGTGATCGCACCCCGATCCAGAGAGGTTATGTCATCAAACCCGGGTCAGCTGTATAATTGGGCCGGGGGTCAGTGAGGTGATATGGAGCGTGACAATGAAGCTCTAGAGTTACAGTGCAGATCTGGCTGGGGAGGCAGTTATGTACCCCAGACTGCTCAGAGATCAGCAAGGAGTCTGCTCACTCTCACTGCAATAAAAGGTGTCACTGATTCCCATTAAAACTAACTTATGGATTGAGCTGACAACCCTGGACCCATGAAAGTTGCTTTAGTTATCACAAGGTGTTCTAAAAGATGGAGAAATAAAAGCTAAGATGTTACAGCTTTAACTTCAAGCCAAGACACAGCAGTAACATCTGGTGCAGCCCTGGCAACAAGCCTCCAGTCTCTTCTGCCACACCATAAAAGCCTTATTATTACCTGTCTGTCTGAAAGCACCACCAGCGGTAATATCGTGGGTGTTTTCTGCTTCCAACTCAGTCACTTCTAATTAATCAACCACACTGATACATAGTGGATCTGACAGCACGTTGTCAAATCATTGCCATTTCAAATGTCAAAACTGCAGAAAGAACAACATCACGGGCAATTTAGCACATTACAGCCTCCAAGAGCTGCCACTTGGACTCCTGCGCGGGGTCTGCGGCTGCACTGAAGTGGAAGGAAAACACAAGGGACTGCAAACAGAGCCTGGAGCCAGGTAAGGAGCAAGAACAACACAGGCCTAATGCACCTCAGCTGTGTTAACAGCAGCCATCCTGAGGAGGGGATGGATCATTGATGTGGATAAAAACAAAAAAACCCTGCACAAATGCTAAGTGTTGTGGGTGAGGGGGTTGTGGCGAGCCAGCAGGGAGTTGTGTAGGAGCATCTGTGACATTTTCGGAGGCTTGAGTTCAGTTACTGCTCTAATCAGGGTGCCGAATTCTTGCGATTTGCTCAAAGAGCCCCCTGGGAAGGACCTACTCTGATGGACCGGTATAGGAGAAGGTGAGTAGGAGCAAAGAGAGGTGGAACACATCCTGAACTCATTTGCCTCAACACTGAGCCAAAAACCAGGATTGAACACAAAGAGAGAGGCTTCAGCTTGACCTCATTAGTATTCATAGGTACTTGTGTTAACACATACATTTGGATATACAGGGAAAAATATGATATAGACTTACTGACAGCATCTAAACCGAAAAATCTTTATGAATCTTTTGCATTTATTATAATATTTTATATAATTTTATTATAATTTATTATAATATAATTATATAAAATATAATTATATAAAAAATTATACAAAAAATGCTGTCCTTTTAAACTTTCTATTGATCAAAGAATCCTGAAAAAAGTATCAGGATTCTACAAAAATATTAAGCAGCACAACTTTTTTCAACATTGATAATAAGAAACGTTTCTTGAGCAGCAAATTAGCAAACATTAAAATATTTTTAATGTTTTTATATCTCTGGAAACAGAACAATAAATGAAATATTCAAGTAATGTTTACATAATTACATCATTTCCATTGTTTTAACAAATAGTTCAGGCTTGTGTAAAGTGATAGAATCTTTTGAAACCAGAAAACACACAGAAAAGTTATAAAAATATCACATTAGGTGTCATATAAATGTGATGCCATTGAACACATCTGACTAATATTACTGAATAAATACAATAAAATCAACCTGTTACTTCCATGCATTCAATATTCTAGAACCCAAAAGGATTCAAAGACATTTGTACATCTCTGAAGTTGTTAATAAATAAAATACTTATGTTTTACACGCTGTCAATGCATTATTAAATACATTTCAGTGTCTATGTAGGTGGTGGACCACCCCAAAATCACCTTCAATGTCTCAATATTAATACAGTCGGTTAATTCATGGACTTAATTGATTAATAAGTCAATTAATTCAGTGTTGACACTTTCTGTCAATTCTTATTATTTATCAACACTCAGGCCAATTTTTCATGGATTTCCAGTGGTCTCCAGTTTCAAAGCACTGGTACAGAAGGAGGTTTGAGATTGTTTTGGGAGTGGGGAAGATTGGAAGCTCTACCTCAGTCTTTATGATTGCATTTCAGGCAGTAAACAAGACTCGCCCCACGGGGATCCTGTGACATTGTAAAATGGAGCAAGGGCTTGTATTAGGCAGTCACTTCAGAAACATTGTTTCTTAAAACTTTTATTGAACTATTTGCAGTTGCCTTGGCCTGCACATAAATCCATTATGGCAACATTTTAAACGGCAGCATCTGCTTGCATCCTAGTCTAAATGTTAACTAGCCCTCAGTGTGATTTTACACCCAGGCATAAGTTGCATGAGGGCCCAAAGGAAACAGATTAGAAGGGAGTCAGCCCAGAGAGAAGGTTATCAGTGCTGTGCACCAGAGAGATTGTCAGATAGCTAACAATAAAACATCCTGATCCAGGAAAGACCACTGATGAACCCCATTGAGGGGCACCGTGGTGTGGCTCTTCTAAAAATCATAGGGGCGCGCTTACCAGCTTATCACAGAACAAGTGCAAAATTATTATCTGCTAAGGAAAGTAACTATCAGTAGGTGGATGCTACATTTTGAAGGAAATCTCAGGCCCTGCGGGAGGGCTGTGGTTTGCAGCTATAGTACAAATAGTCAGACGTTAACGGCTCAGCCACCGCTTTGACAGACAGACAGCAGCACGAGTCGCTACCCTCAAGGTATTCAACTAATCTTTCAAGTGGGAAATTAATCTTCCTTCTGCTCACAGACAAGAATAAAGACCATTTTGTCTCAACCTAGTGAAGTTTACCATAATCACAGCTTAACTAAAGTTGGGTAGACTGAGTTGTAGGAACTTGACAGTGCAGTGAACTTACTTTTTTTTTACTTTTTTTGCCAAGAATACATTGAACTAAAAGATCTCACTGAGTGAGAAGTTTCATGTTGAAAGAATAGGTTTTAAAAATGAATAGGGTAAATGGAGTCTATTTCCACAACTTTCATATAATGTAACCATAGAACAAGACTATGAACTTACAACAGAGATAATCCTAGGGAGCAACCCAGGATCAAGTACCATATTACTGTTTTGTGTCCTAGAGTAAGGTACTTAAATGATGAACTTGAATCAAACCAGGAACCTTCCAGTTACCAGCCCTGAGACGCCACCAAACCACTCAAAAACAGGGCTGTGTGCAAGAGGAATTAGATATACAAAATCAACTCAATGAAAGAGGCAAATGCATAAAGTGGTGCTATCATACTCTTCCTTTAGAGATTATGCTTTTGAAGAAAGAGGGACTAGTAACATTTTGCTGAGCACTTACTAGGGATGTGAATGATTAATCAAATATTAATTAATTGCTTGTAATAATTTAATCGATTAAGCTTACAGATTGTCTATTGTCTAATCAATTTCAGTTCAAATGCATTATGCAGTAATCATGCAAGCAGATAGCAAAAACACTGCCTTCATCTCTATTTCTAAAAAGCATTTATCTGTCTTTTTGAATGAGCGCTATGAGTGAGGTGTCAGAGGTGTATCTTCGTGTATCATTAAGCATTTCTGCTCGTGTTCAGATGAGCAGAAGGAGATATAGTCACGTGAAGAGCACATTTGCATGGCACCCTTATCTGTTAACTGGCACCACACTGCTCAACCCGCACAAGAAGTGGAGAAAGTAGGGGTGTCCATGCATGCAAGATGTATCATTATTGTGTGTACCGTTACAAAAACCCTGTATCTGTTTGTTCTGTACAGATGTATGTAGGTTATCGTTCAGCCATTGCTATGATATTCTCCACATTCATTTCGCGGTACTGATGTTTAATCAATTAATTGACTGTTAATTTGAATAAAAATCTATTATTAACATTCCTGAAAATTCCCATCCCTAGCATTTACGCAAAAGTGGATAAACTGATACCGTGATACAAACAGACATGACCTGTGGCCACACAGAAGCAAAGCCTACTCAGTCAAGGCATTCAGAGCAGAAGCATTGTGTTCACTCAAAGATATTTCAGCCAAAAGGATTCTGAATACAACTTCTGACAAAATTTGTATGTTTGAATTATTCCATGATTATTGTATAAAAGAAGTGTTGGTCTAAAATGCTGTGACAGAAATCACTCATTCACATCTAAATTTGGTCAGTCCATATGAAAAAGTTATATTGGGTTTTATATATCATTACTCTGTATTAATCTAATAATAAATATTTTCCAGATAATATTTTAATCATTTTCTTTGACTTCAGTGCGGCAAAAGCCAATTATTTATTTTGGGAAACAACATGTTGTCTTATATGACACTAACAACATAACATTAAAAATTTTCTTACAAAAAAAAAAAAGAGAAAAAACAGGTGCTAGACACCTCAGATTCAGATAATCTGAGAAATTCTGTTGCTATTATATATACATATTGTCTCACTGCATATATAAGCTTTGAAGTACAGGGGTCATCATAAAATTGCAGTGGATGTGGAAATTACTGTCAAACAGTCCTATGGCAAACATAAAGAACAACAGAAGCATCAGGGTGTGCAGCGAGTTCAAGTTCAAACTGAGCTCAATGAGAAACAGACCTGCTTTTGAAGGAGAGGCACATTAAAGCAGAAACAGCACTGGCTATATCATCCTTTACCTCTCCAACCTGGAGGAGGTTCTGATGTAACGGCTGGAAAATCTTGGCCAGGGATGCTTCATTCATGCGATAAGGCTCACATACTGACTGCCTTTGCGATTTCTACACAGCTTATAAACGCATTAGTACACGGAGATGGAGATGTCACAGAGCAAAAGAGATGGTTTTTGGGAGGGGGCCAGACTGCTATAATTTGCCAACTCGGATTTGATGAACCCCATTAAACTATAATAGCTGATTTTCTAAATCGCTGCCAACGCTGCTCTCTTTAACAAGCTTCTGAGGATGTTTGCCTGTATCCATCCTATTAACCGCCCTACTCTTCCTGATGTCTTAATGCAGGTCAGCTCCTCTGGGCTTTAGAGAGCGAGAAATGGATAGAAAAAGAAAGAGAGGGAGAGCTTTCTGTTCTCTTTTTCTTATCTTTTAGCACAGCCAGCTGAGCCCGTCTCAGACGCTGCCGCTCAACAGCCAGACAGGCTTTCTTGGCACAGTATGTAGAGAAACCACCAGGCAGAGAAACAGCCCCACCACAGACAAAATCTCAGCACATCTGGAGCAAACCTGTTGTCTTGGGGATCACAGGGACCCGTATCGTGCCATGCACACGCAGAGTAGCGTGAGGAAGTCAAGATGTGCAGTGATGCTGACAGATATGCAAATCCATGTGCACTGTCCTTCCCTCAACTCTCCCCGAGGAATAAATCTGCATTTCATCACGGCTCCTTTAGGTTGTAAATGCATTAAATATTCAGCATATATATTAAAAATGCAGCTGAGCTTAGAGAAGATATGTAAAACTTCACCTCCACGTTGAATCAAAACAGGCGCCTTATCAGCTAATTATTTTTTCACTGGATTGTTTATTAAACATGAACCCGAAGACCTTCCTTTCTGTTGTTCTGGAGTGTGTGGTGATGGCAGGCAGGGCCTGGGTCTGGTCGAGACAGCCTGTAAACTGAGACAAGGGAAGTATAAAGAAGAGACTGGTAGAGTGGTGCTGAGGACCTCCACCACTCGTCCTGGTCTGGAGAGCCTGCTTTGTGGATTGCAGCATGCAATAGACAGCACCACAACAAGACCAATGCACCAGGATCATGAAACATGAAACAGGAAGGGAATGTACAAAGAAAATAATAAAGGTTGTACTGATATGTAGACAACACCCTGATTTCCAAAGGTCAAGTCAAGTGTGAGAGCCAATATCACACAGTGTTAAACTTCTCTATTAATATCGAAATATTTCCACTTTCAATTTTATATTTTCAGTCTGAAAAATTAGAGTAATTTGTTTTCACATTTTCTGGTATCATCTCAAATCCAAAAAAAAATATTGTGTGAACTAATCTGACCACTACAGGTCACTACTGCTATCTACAAGACAATAAATACATATGTATGATTGTTATTTTGTGATGAACTGATAAGGGGCAACACAAACTATTGTTTCTGGTCTTCAAATGGTAAAATAAATGCATTTATGTAACAAAAAAAAAAAAAAAGGATTCATGATATTAAAGAAAATGAAACCTTGAGAATTTGACAATTTATCCTACACTACTGTTCAAAAGTTTTGAATTGAAGAGAGGATTTTGTAATATTTATTAAATAAGTCTTTTTTGCTTACCAAGTCTGAATTTATTTTATCAAAAATATAGCAAAATGAAATATTAAGAAGTAAAAAGTAAAATTGTCATTGCAATTTAAACATTTTAAATAAGTGTCTTTTTTATTATATTTTAAAATGTAATTCATTCCTGTGATTGCAAAGCAAAAATTTCAGCATCATTACGCCAGTCTTCAGTGTCACATGATCCTTCAGAAATCATTCTAATATGCTGATTTGCTGCTGAAGAAACATTTCTTGTTATTATGAATATTCATATTTTGCTTCATATTTTTCTGGAAACTGTGTACATATATATATATATATATATATATGTATATATATATATATATATATATATATACACACACACAGTACTGTGCAAAAGTCTTAGGCTGCTAGTATTTTCACCAAAAAAAAATGGTTTTAAGTCAGTTATTTCTATCTTTTGCTGTAGTGTGTCAGTAGGAAATATCAGTTTACATTTCCAAACATTATTTTTGCCATTAATTGTAATAATCCAGTGATATTTTTGTTTGCACAAGGAGTGTGACAACAGCTAGTGCTCCACACAGAGATCTGATCTGATCATCATCCAGTCCGTCTGGAATGACATGAAGAAACAGAACAAAATCCAGAAGAACTGTGACAACGGTTTCTTCTTCTTTTTTTTTTTTTTTTTTTTTTTAAGAAAGTAGATAGAATAGAAAAAAGAAAGCTAGTGTTAGTTTTTAAAGAAAAAGTAGCCGTTAGAGAATAAATATGCAATGATAGAGGGTCAAGGGTGTGTGTGTGTGTGTGTTTTTTTTTTTTTTTTAAATAAAAAGAAGACAGATAGATAAAATAGAATTAGAATATAGAGTGATAGAGTTAGAGGGTCAAATAAAGATGGAAGAGCTGTGTTGTTAGCCGTTTCTTGAAGATGGCTAAGGATTCAGCTGCTCGGACTGAGTTGGGCAGGTCATTCCACCAGGTGGGAACAGTTAATGAAAAGGTTTGTGTAAGTGATTTTATGCCTTTTTTGGGATGGCACAATAATGTGTTTTTCACTTGCAGAATGCAAGCTTCTAGAGGGCAATAGGTCTGAAGTACTGAATTTAGGTAAAGGGGTGCAGACCCAGAGGTTGTTTTGTAGGCAAACATTAATGCCTTGAATTTTATGCGAGCAGCTATTGGTAGCCAATATTGTGTGTGTATATATATATATATATATATATATATATATATACACACACACACACACACACACACACATATAGTTTATTTATTTTATTTTTTTTTCAGGATTCTTTGATGAATAGAAAGTAAAAAAAACAACATTTATTAAGAGAAATCTTTTATTTCCGTCACTTTTGACCCTAAACTTTTGAACTGTAGTGTAGATTCTCTCTTTCAGTGAAAACAGTGCTGTTTTCCATTATTAAAGCTACTTTGATGCATATAATTAGAATCCAGTTTCCTCTGCCTGGATAAGAGTCTTGGCTAAGATATAAGTAAACAGCAAAATAGTTAGCTTTCTGTAAACAGTTTAATGTGATGTTCAGCCAGGATCCACAGAAAGCAAGTGAATCTTTAAACCACTTCCACATGTTTGAGAGTGGTGCAATTATTTTTATGATAATAAACAGCTGGCATTTGATCCAGCACTGATAGGCAGCTGAGATTATAAAAGCATGATCACATATGATTACCACTGCAGTTGTTGCCATGACTACAGTTTGGTGGAGCGATGAAGTGACTCCAGATCCCCTGGCTACTGGCCGGAGCCCCGAACATGAACCAACAGAACCACTCAGACAGTCAAGACATCTCTGACAAACAAACAAGTCAATCGTAAGTAGCCAGACAACATCTGCTGCAAAACAATTTGCTGCTTTGCCTGGCTGGATATTTTCGACATTAAATGTGCCCCATTTGACACAGTCCATTTCTTCTAGTCAACATGATAAAAAGTAACATGAGTGGCCAACAATCTGCTAAACACACACTAAATAGACACACTGTACAGAACTCTGCAATACTTGAGGCAAAAGCATCAACAAATTTAGTTGTCTGAAGTGTATGAAATCAAAACACTTGAGACCCAAGGTCTTGTTTATACCGGTTATATTTGGCCAGTGTTTGGGAACTCAATGCAGCGATGCTACAAACTTACCCACATGTTCCAGTAGCTTGGCGATTTTCGTAACAGCGTATTTTTAACAATAACACGCCACTTTATGTAACAAGTTGCGCGACCAAATGCAAGGGAGTAACGAACACGCTCACCTAAACCGTTCTCTTCCTTTCTCATATGTGACGTAAGTCCGATTCAGTGAATCCAAATCGGCCCCACCCTCTCAAATGTAGTTGTACTAGTTGTACTCTCAAATGTAGTTGTAGTTGTACATGTACTTGGATGTACAAAAGTTGTAAATGTACTTGGGAAAGTCTATTTTATTCTAATGAATCGATTCATCTAAATGATCTTATCGAATATGTAACTTACTGTAGTGTTGAAAAGTCTAATTCATTCAAGTACGATTCAATCTGTTGGTTCAGTCAGACATGAATGAATAAATTCACAAAAAAAAAAAAAAAAAATTCACAAATTCGAGGCCTTCTGTGTCATAATTCGATTCGGTTATGTAAATTACGGTAAAAAAAAAAAAAAGAAATTATATCAGACAGTTAATGCCTGTTCACACTAAGTTTTAATAATCATTCTAATTCTGTGACAATAAGGCAGTCCACAGCATAGCTATAATGATAGGAACGAGGTACTGAGGTACGACATCCCTGAAATGGACTTACAGTATATTTATTAGCCTATTATAGATACAGTATCAGTGTCAACAGGTCGTTATACTTTAAATGTAGCTAACTACCCTTTTACATACTTTGAATTGCCTCAAATTATGATTAGCTTGTAGCTTGACAAGCTACAGTTTTAAAAGTTGTTTCCAGCAGATTGTTGAGACCTTGCTAGACCTTATTAATGCTATCTTCTCAGCAGGCCCTAAATTCGTATTAGTTCTCACAACCAGGGGCGGTTCTAGACCACAGTAACTGGGGGGCCAGACAGGGGCCACTTGTGCTTTTAGGGGGCACAATTTTTAAATTCATCTTAACCTACTTTAAGTATTATTCATTCAGTCATTTTTCACCATGTCATGTATCACTGCAATCTCTGGAAGTAATCTATAACAGTTTCAACTAAATTAAATATTTCATCATGTTTCATTTATTTAACAAATAATTTTGTATTGTAGTGTCAGGGGCATCATGCACTCATTATTTTTGAGTTTTATTATTATTGATGTTTTCTGTAGTGTGTTTTAGGACATATTCCATTAGGATTTATTGGTTTTAACAAGCCACCAATAGAAGGCAACCAATTACCAGTAGAGACCAACAGGGTCCATTACAGTTTCCAGTAAAACCAATACAAGTCCCATTATAACCAGTAAAACCATTACTAATTTTGTAATGGTGTCTATTGTTTTTTTCAGCAGGGGTTTTATTTACTTATTTTTTTTTATTCAATATATCCCTAAAATATATCATGAAATATCTCGATTCTCAAATATGTGTAAGTAAATGCATTTTGCACCTTTATAGATTGTTATTTGGTCTATAATGGGCGATGGGCAAAGTAGCCTAATACTGTAATCTATTAACTAACTTACACATAAAAGCCCGTCTTTTTACTTAAGTACCAGATATGGGTGTCATGCCATAAAATACCTTTAATATGACTGACTTTGTATTTAATGTGAATTTAATAAAAACATTATAAGTTACTAATTAGCCTATAACATTTCAGTGTACAAGAAGAGAGCAATGAAGGTTTACAATATCAAAGAACATTTTCACTTCAGTCCAGCGAGTTCAAGCACTCTCAAAAACTGTCATAATAATCTCTAAAGCTGTTTACACTGTGAAATTAATATCTTACTTACATTCGTACTTCTTCACTTTGTTGTTTCTGATGAGAGAATTAGGATTCAGTCAGCCAGCGCGCGGTGTCGAAACAGCGGGTTTCAGCGATGACTCATCTGAACGCCTCTGATTGGTCCTTGCATTCATAAACTCAACAGAATCGTATGTGATTGGTTATAATGCGCAGTGCTTTAAAAACGTGCGTTACTCTGGCTCTGCGCCAACCAGCTAACTCAGATTTGAATTTAGCAGCTGGTGATGTTTTTCTTTTTATATACATACAGGTGCATCTCAATAAATTAGAATGTCGTGGAAAAGTTCATTTATTTCAGTAATTCAACTCAAATTGTGAAACTCATGTATTAAATAAATTCAATGCACACAGACTGAAGTAGTTTAGGTCTTTGGTTCTTTTAATTGTGATGATTTTGGCTCACATTTAACAAAAACCCACCAATTCACTATCTCTTACAGGACAAACTGTGCATTTCACCCAAAATTGTTTGCTGTAATATGATTCCAAATTTAGGGGGGCCAAAGGGGGGTCCAAGCCTGTTGACAGGGGGTCACTGCCCCCCTAGAACCGCCCCTGCTCACAACCTCTGCATAAGTATGAAACCATGAAGCCTGAATACTCTCTCTTTACAAGCTGTCCCAGATACTCAAAGATTTTTCAAGTTATGAACAATCTGTGGAAAACAGGAAATTATATGTATAATGTCCTACAAGCACCTAGACAGCCTGACTCTGCATATCTCAACTATATATTTCTTTGTGCACTCTTTATAGAGTCCCGGTCCCTAGTGGATTTCAAAAGTAGCATCCTTGCATGCTTCTTCCACATTTACCCTGCTGGAGAAAGTGTGTGATGTTTATATAGTTGCCATGATGAGAGATGTCCTTTAGAGAGAGACTGAGGAGGTGTTTAATGATCTTCACCACCCTCAGGTTTAGACAACCATTATAGCATCAGTCTCAAACATACACAAGTGCTTCTCTCTTCTCTGCAGGATAACCGATGATCGCTGGCTGAGGACCAAAGAGGGATTTTTCAGCTTCAATGCCACCCAGAAGCCTAATACCATCCTGATGATTACTACTGGAGCTGTTGACAAAGAGATGATGTTCTCATGCATATGAAATAACTTGCAGTCTATACATATCAGACCGGTTGCATTATTTAGGCTTCCTTTCTTTATTTGCTGTCTCTTGAGAGACACGCATTCTTAAACTCAGATATCAGATTCATGAGAAAACCAAACACAGCATGCAAAGAAAACAAGCGCTCCTGAGAGACATCCATATGCGTAAACAAATTATATTCATCCTACATGGAAATGAAACAATGAGTTTCTATTGCTTGGAATTCAACTTTCATCATCATGCCCATCAATCATTACATACTCTCATATTCGAGTCATACTGCACTACACAAGTGCGTTTAACAAGGTTAATGTCTTCGGCTTACAGTAAAACATATGGGAAGTGTTTGTGCAGTTTAAAAACGGCAATTAACATTGTTTATGTCACAATTCCACATGCAAGTAATTCCCATAAAGCATGAATCAACTCCATGACTTCTTTAACAATGGCAAAATAATTTCTCTTTGCAAATGCTCATATGCAAACAATTAAATGCATTCAAAAGCGCTTCAATTTGTATTAAAAGGGTTCGGCGAGTTACTTTGCAAAGCGTGCACCTACGCTATGCCATTTCATGGAGGCTCTGAACGCATTTGGCTTTTGCTCCAGCAGCTCCGCAGCACATTTGTCTTCATCTGAGGCAGTTACTGAGCTCCGTCTGGTGGACAGCTCCTATTCGTTCGGTTTGATGATTAAATAGATTTTGATTTGGCATGCTGCTGTGTAAACTTCCTGTGTGGCTAACCCTCAGGTCTGGCCTCGCCTCTGGGCCCCCCAAGAGTCCCGAGCGCCATTGTTGTTACCATCCGTCCAAATTACCAGAGTTCAAACATGCCTGTTTAAACCCCTCTTTTCTGGGTGTTCCTCCAGGTCGTTCTCCTGTTTTTCGCACCAGCCGGATTCCAGAGACTTTGTGAATATTAAACAGCACCGACTGCGGGAATGGCTCCCAAATGGGCAGCAGATGTTGTTCGAAAGCGAGGTGAGATTGTTTTGTCTCCAAATGGAGTTTGGATATTGCTAGTTGACAACACTTCACAGCAAGTAACCACTAAAGATCGGCGACCACAGTTTCCACCAAAACATAACGGTTACAGATGCCTTTGACCTCATCAGACCCTTTTATCGAATATTTACAAACCATATGGCTATTGCATAAACCTCAGAGGTTGAGGGTAAGTATCTTTTCATCTGTTGGTAATCACTAAAAGCTCCATATGTTGTTAAAGTTCCTTAGGAACATTATCCTGCAGCTTTACTCTGATAAAATGGGATATAATGCCTACCATAATCTCTTTAGTATACAAGATGTGTCCTATGTCTGGTAACATTATCTACTAAGAGTAGAGGGGTGCCAACTCATGCCAGCTTCAGCTGCCAAACTGAATACTAACACTCTAGTCAGTACAAACTACAACTGCTTTCTGGTTACCTGCTCGACCTGACGGCTCTGAGAGGAACCAGACCAGTATATGGAGTAAGATGAATGAGTAACTAGTGGAAAATCATTTCAGAGTCTGTTTAAGATCCAACAGCAGTCATACCTTCAGGCTAATGCTGTATCAAACTCTGCGAGACGAAAGAAAGAAAATGGCTTCAAAGGATGAAGTAAGAAGCACGCAAAGCAATTTTTAGGGATTTGTACAACTCATATCCTGCTTTTCACTCCATATAAATACTAATAATTGCTGTGAGGATAAAAGCAGATGCTATAATAAACAGTTTATTTTAACATAACACAGAAAGAGAATGATTTATGTCATCATGGGATTGATGAGACTGGCTATAACTGCATATGAAGCTAAAAGGATGACAAAAAATTAAATATGACACAAAACAGAGCATTATGGGTAAACATGCCTATGTCTATGATACATACTATATACTAAGCCTTGCTTATTGTTGTGTTAAGGCCATTCAGTAAGGATGGAAGACCACATCATATCTATTATGATAACGGCAAAGAGGAACAATATCGTTGGAATCATTTTCATAACTTTTTTTCCAGCTGATGAATGTCAGAATCCAGAATTTGAGCATTTAAAGACGATATGACTGCAGTATGCGGTTATAATAAATAGAATATTATCATCAGTTGGTGCATCTACATTTGTATAGTTATCGATCTTGATGCGAATGGGCCTTTACTGACAAAAAGTTCTTTAGATGGTTGTGACAGAACGAAACTATTGCCAGTTTACACGTGAGAACCTGCCAAAGTCAGGTTCTAAATCCATCCTGTGATGTTAATTCATTAGCTATACGAAAGCAGCACCTTGACAGAGTCACCGAGTGGAAAATCATTAACCTACGACATCCCAGTTAAATTCAAATGTCACAGTAACCATGAAAATATACAGTACACAGACTGTCATACTAAGGTTACCTCATGGATGATGAAATTCTTTGTCAAATGTGAACCAAAAAAATATTTCGCACCTATGCAGAAGAATGAACATGAAAAAATAAAGACAACCTTGAGCTAGAACGATGTTGTTTGGTGTTCTGTGTTAGTATGTAGGCAGCTCCATCATCCTAGTAGAGAGGGTGAAAGAGTGACGCCTTCTTTCTTCGGCTGGCAACATCTTGCCGATTCCCTGCAGCTGAGAGCAGCCTCTGTAATTTATTATTTGTTCGGTTCTTATTATGGAAATACTTTCTCAATTGACTCTCACTTTTGTATATTTTCATAGTCATTATTTTCTTTCTTTACTTTCTCCCCCCTCCCTCTCTTTGTTTATTTGCTGTAATAACATGCTTGGTCTCGTTTCTAGGCACAGCATACGTGAACCTTAAAAATGAGTTTTCGCTTTCAAAGGGACTTTGTTTATTTGTTCAGTCGTTCAGGTTGGGATAAAATGGCCAGGAGTATCTATCAAGAGGTGATCGCTGAATTGAATCATACGTGTTGCTCTCTAGTGAACATTACCTTGAATTCCTAATCCAATTTTTCATGACTGAAACAGCATGTTCTGTTTGGCTCAAATATCATAGGGTATTGCCAATGACTACTTTAAACAAGGTTGGATGTCCATTTTTCATATGAAATCTCCCTGTACTATGTGTGGAAAGCTGCTTTCTTAGCAAATTACATTATTTGACTTTTTGAGTAAATCTCACAAAACCTTTGGTCTTATTTCACACCAAAATCAAAAGAAAGGCATTAATTGTAGTACCATTACATTTTTTCCCCATTTTGACATTATTTTGTTATATATCTTTTAAAACTTAAGCTAAAATAAATACATAAATAAAATTAAATATATATTAAACTATATTTAATATTATGTGAATAATATATTATAAAAATTTGAAATTATATGTAAAATTGTTTAAATATTTACAATTATATACAAATACATTCATCTAGCTCTAATTAAATATGTATATATTTTCACTGTTTGTATCATTGTAAAAAATACTATATAACTATAATATATTATTTTTGTAATAATGAGAATAATGGCAATAACCATTGAGAACATTGCGAATTACTACATAAAAAAGGTTAAAACTCTGGATACACAATGCAATAAATAAATAAATGCCTCAAAATTCTTCATTTCATTTGTGTAAAATATAATTCCTTATTTTTTATTTATTTTTGTATTCTGACATGGGTGCTTACACACAGGCTGGACGTGTGGGTAGCAATAACACTGTCCAACCAGACTCAGGTGTGTAAACTTTCATAAGCATTAGTATTTGTAAAGATTAAGAGCTAGCATTTAATCTTTGTTATTCATAGATGTCTCTCCGTCGATCTCTGCCTCCATTTTCACTTCTCATCAAGGCCATCAGGATTAAAAGGCCAGGGGTGTCACTGACCGCTGACCCAAACCTCAGCTTTGATGACTGACCCCTAATGCCAAGTTGTCAAGGTCTGAAAGCTAAAAGGAAGACCAGCCTCTGACCTCTCAATGTCACTGCTGGTCTACAAGGGGTTAATAGCCCCTCAAACGTCCCATAAGGGTCCACTGGGGGGGTAAAAACTCCCATACCAATACATCATGTCCAACTCTTCCATCATCAGCAAAACCATTCAGTTCTTGTTTTAATGAGCAGTTGTTTTTGTTCTAATCAGTTGTTTTCAGTCTGGATACGTTTTTCAAATTGAGAAAATTGAAATTACGAAACTGTAAATGACTCACAAACAATCCCTACGAAATTAACAATGTAGCACAAATTGATTTAAAAATGCATTACCCGTGTTTAAAGAAACGTTTTAACTGATCAAATTTAATTTGAGGTACATCAGCACACAGTAAACAAATTAGCGAGTAATGAGAACACAATATTCATCACATTAAAGACAGAAACAAGCTGGAAAAAAGATGCAAAACAGAAAGAAAGACAATGAGCAGACAATGTCAAATATTCCAGCATGACCTTTTGCTCCCCCCTGCTGATGTCAGATCCTTCCCTCCCCTCTTCCATTGTCAAACCTCAGGAAAGGCCAGAAGCAAATCAAAATCCCCACAGGCCAGCGGACCAGGCCCAGGGTCCCATACTTCATCACAAGCACCCAGAAGGCTTTGAGGTGGGTGAGTGTATTTAAAGAGGGGGAGGTTCAGGGTGATCTGGTGCCCTTGGGCAACAAGAATGACTAAGTACCTCAGCAGTGAAAATAAGGGCCCCAAAGACCGAGCGACTTCCTCTCCTGCTGCCCATGTTTCATATCCACCCAATTAAAGGAGTCAGTTTGGCTGCACAGGTCAGTTCAGCCGCACCGCAGGCCTTACGGATGGGCTTCAGTTCAACAGGCATTCACGGGTCCTGGATAATCTTATCTAATCCATTATTAGCTGCATTTTTCATCTTAAATGCACAGATAACAAGCCTCTGATAGGGTTAATAGCGCAGGGCGCTTACAAGTGAGGGTCAGTATGAAGACTGAAGGGCTCACTGGGTAAAACTCCACAGCGCTCCATTTCAAGACTTCAAAGGTGGTGAAACAATATGGTACTTGACTGACAGAAGGACGATTGTGGTCTCTTTCAAGTCCATGTCAGCACAAAACACTCCCATGAAAGTGAAACGTACTGAACTTAAGAGTTCAGAAAGATGAGGAAAAAGATTGATTGATTGATTTCAAAGGCAAATATTTATTTAAACACTGTAAGTTGTTGCATCGAAGAGAGTCAGTATTTTCAATTAAAAATTAGCTGCAGATGAGAAGAGACAGGCAAAATGTCCAACAAGTCAATGAAAATGTGGCGTACTACAGTCGTTTGGGAATTTTAGCTGTCTTGTCTAACTACATGTCTGTCAGTAAGTTTGTATTCAGCTTTTTTTTTTGTTGCATAATTTTGGGTAGTCGAGCTACATTTTCTTTTCTGTCCATGTATAAATGACACAATATGTAACTGAATATCTGAAGGATTGAATACACTGGTAGTGTTTATATAAGGTGGGTGAAATCGAGCTAAGTCTCATAAGTCGGAACTACAAAACCAGACCAGTGCAATATAAAGTGCATGTAAATGTCCTAAAACGTTTGGACAGTACAGGAAAGGTTAAGATTCAACAGAGCACAAGGAAATGTGTGTTCACTTAAAAGTTTGGGGTTGGTAAGATTTATTTATTGAAATGTTTTTAAAAGAAGTCTCTTACACTCACCAAGTCTGCATTTATTTGATCAAAAATACAGTAAAACAGTAACTTTGTGAAATATTATTACAATTTAAAGTCACTTTTTTCAGTATACTTAATGTAGTTTATTATTGTGATCGCAAAGCTTAATATTCAGTATCATTACTCCAGTCTTCAGTGTCACATGATCATTCAGAAATTATTCTAATATGCTGATTTGATGTTCAAGAAACATTTTTTATTATTAATGTTGAAAACAATTGTGCTGCTTAATATTTTGGGGGAGGGGGAAACATGATGCATTTTTCAGGATTCTTTGATTAATAGAAAGTTCAGTATTTATTTGAAATAGAAGTCTTTGGACGATAAATGTCTTTATCATCACTTTTGTTTAACGCATCCTTGCTGGATAAAACCTCAGTTTCTTTGAAAAAGAAATCTTACTGACCCCAAACTTTTCCAACAGTAGGGTGTGTATGTGTCTCAGAGACAGGGACTATGAAACTCCAAATAGAAAATTCCAGTGCTGAAAATCCCCCATCACTCTCAATACTCCCACTGCTGCACAGATCCAGTGTTTCTTGAAGACCCACGGTTACCTGCCACTGACCCGTTATCAATGAGCATGCACAAACTCCCTGAAGTTCATCTGTCAGTGAAGGTTTACATCTGCTCAGAAGGTTAAGTGTGTCTGACAGCTGTTTTCTTTACTTTCTTGATTTGTGAGACTCGCTGTTAAGGGTTGAATTGTATGTGGTTTTAGTGTTTCTTTGTGTCTGCTTCAGTCCACAGGAGAGCATCACCTCTTCTTGCTCAGTCTCTCCTCCTCTTCTTCAACCAAACCCCTGCAGCAGAGGGAAAAAAAAAAAAAAATCTGCTTTTATTTGACCCAAAACTTAGCCTGAGGCATCTGATACTTTACATACTTTATCTGCACTAGTGAAGAGTTAGGGCAACTATTTCAACCCGAATCTCACTGTCACAGGGTTCAATTTAGCACTAAACTAAGGATAACCTTAAGCAACTGTATATCATGGTGAAATGTCTGTTGAGGGGCTACACAGATGCTGGGAGAAATGGTGTAGAGTCTGTGCCATTTTAAACTTATAATGATGCTGAATGTGGCATCAGAGATAACTCGTCGACAACCGGCATCTGGCAAAAACTACATTTGAGATTTTTCACAAGCCAAATGGCAATGGAGATGGCAGCACAGTGCCATTAGGGGTTTGTGGAGCAGACAGCTCTCTAAAATCGGCAAGAACATACGAGCCAAGCCTTCATCTCTTATTCATCAAGGATGAGAAAGCAGCAGTAATATGAAACTAGTATATTGAGAAAAATTAGTATATCTTATTGCAAGGGCCAGAAGGCACAGAGGTGTGATATGAGCAGCCTGGCCTGTCGACAAAACCGTCTTTTTCTGTCCATTTTAAGGAGTTATTGTTTGTAAAGTGGTCGCTTCCTAAACCTCTATGGGCAGGAAGCTCTATTTTGGGGCATTTCAAAGGATTAAGGTTACGTGGTGGATGCGACATGCCACATACATCAGTGGAGATGGGGAGTATTCCTAATCCGGTGATGCCATGAAAAAAAACGTTAAGGAAAGCAGGAAATTAGTTCATGCTTTCTGCAACTGTAAGGGGATGCACTTCCTGTGACCTATCTTGCCCTCAGAAATGAGGGCACTATTCTTAGGTATGTCTTCATCATGCATTGTGTCACTCGTTTACCCTGCAGTACAATGACATAATTCAACACACATATATTCTATTACCTGTAAAAAGATATTTTAAAGAGAGAGGGGTTATTTTATTTTTAATATTTTATTTATAAGTTATTGTCTATATTTTATTTATATATTTATTTTGTCTTTGCTCCATTATTGTCATATTTACCATTTTCATAATAAAGCATTTTAGTCAAACTACATATTCTATAAAGTATACATAGAATGTAACAATGTATTCTCTTGTGATGTACAAAAACATGTTATAACAGACTTTGACATTTTTATAAAGAAACTGGAAGTAGTACTTTCCTCTGGGAGGAATACCACAAATATCATATATGATATTTTGGTTTGTCTGTTTCACCATCTGCTGGGGTAAAACCTTATGTGTGATCATTGTTAATAGTAATAGCTATTTAATAATCACTTGTATTTGGTAAAAGCTCACCTCTCTGCAACAAGCCAACAAGCTGCATGACTTACACAACCGTTCAAAAGTTTAGGGTCTTTTTTAAAATATATATTTTTCAAAAGTTAGAATAAAGACATTATGACGTTACAAAAAGTTTCCACAAAAATATTAAGCAGCACATTGTTTTAAACATTGATAATAAAAAGAAATGTTTTTTGGTCACCAAATCAGCATATTAGAATTATTTCTGAAGGATCATGAGACACTGAAGACTGGAGAAATGATGCTGAAAAATCAGCTTTGCATTTTTTACATTTTAAATGTATTAAGATAAAAAAAAAAAAAATAGCTATTTTAAATTGCTATAATATTTGACTCTTAGCTTTCACCTTTACACTATTTCACTTTTTACTGTATTATTGATCAAATAAAGGCAGCTTCGATGAGCATAAGAAAAAAAAATTTTCTGAAAATATTTCAATATTTCACTGACCCCAAACTTTTGAATGTTAGTGTATCATGTTAATCTATGAGCAATAATAATAGCAATGCTTGCCTTTGACACAGCATCACTAATGATCGTCATAACATGTATCACCTGTAAGCAGCAATCTCTATGTCTAGATTCATCTTCTGATTCAGCAGTTCCTCATAGTCCCCACTCTGATCCTTCATCTGGAACTGAAGATCAGCCTCCTCCTCCTCCAGCTGACAAATGTAATTCTGAACAGAGACAGCACAGTGGTGAGATACTGAGAACTGCTGCAGTAGAATATGAACAGTGAGCATTTGTACCTTCAGCTTCTCTATCTGCTCTAGGTATTTGGCTTTCCTGACTTCTATTTCAGTCTCCAACTCGTCTCCACGCTTTTCCAGCTCTGCCACCTCTTTCTGCAGCTCTGCAATCTACAATCACACATATACAGCACCGGTAAAGATTTGGACACACCTGACTGAAAGTATGTGTATGATCCAAATCCTTAAAATGATGTACTGATGCATGCATTTTTATTTTTTTAAATTATATAAAATAAATAATGGATGAGACAAGATATTACACCAGAGCCAACAAGCGTCCAGCATTGGAAGTTCCTTCAGTACTCTTTAAAAAGCACCCCATGAAGTTGACCAGAGTGTGCAGAGCTATAATCTAGACAAAGAGTGTTTAATTTAAAGCTAAAATACAAGAAAGTTTTATTTGTTTAACTTTATCATCACTATAATTTCCATAACTCTCTTTGTGTAATTTCGTAGTTTTGATGACTTTACAAAGTGGGAAATGGTAAATAATTTAATAAAAAATGAGTGTGAGTGTCCAAACAAAGACTTTCACTGTGCATAAACATAAACTGATGCAGATCCACAACGTATAACAACACAGAGCTGAGCTTAACATAACATTATGTAGTAATTAATGGCTCTTTTGTTCTTAAACTAGCAATTGTGAGAACATGTCTGAAAACAGTTGACGTTTCATGTTGCATATTCACCCATCAACAAACACAATGCAGAGAACTGTCAGCCACACCTCTGTGCACGAGCTGCCCTGCTGTGAGTAATTACTGTAATCAGGTAAGTTAAACAGTCAGCTGTCAGAGATGGATGGAGATTGCATGCTCTGTTTCTCTTTCAGGTAGATCATGGGAGGCTCCAAGCTCTGTTATTAACAAGCTGATGATACGTCAACCGATGAAAATGGTTGTTACTCTGGTCTGGGTCTCGAGTGAGAGTAAGGCGGTCTGGTTGGTTGCCCCTCTAGAGAAAACTAGCCATGTCTCTGTCGTAATATACAGCTAAACGAGACCTGATTTCACCACCAACAGTTTGTTTAGGCAAACTGTCTCAGAGCGCAACAAGATCACTGGTATCCATCCTTAATGGCAGAAGAGATAGGGCGACGAGTATATTAGGGATGTGTCTGAAACCAAAGACAACTGCCTGCTGTCAGAGAGTCAGAAAAATCATAGAGAGCATTTTAAGAAAACTGTGGCACAACTATTATTTTTTGTCTTGATATATTAATTCATTTAAAACTACATTACAAAATGTAATTTAAACATATAATGATTTAAATTCTGCCCTTCTATGATGAGTTTTTTTCAAATTTTAAATTAGAATTTATTATGATAATTTTCTGGGGCATGGAATAAAAAAAAAATCCTGATATTATAATGAAGAAAAAAGCCTCATTAAAAACATGTCAAGGTCAATATGTCTCTTAAAATATCAGTTAATTTGACAGCAAGGTTAGCTCAGGTTGTAAAATGTCATGTGGTTTCACCCTCCAAAAACCTGATATGTAAGATTAACAATTCATAACATTTGTAAAAGGCTAAAATAAAATGAAATAAAATTAGTTTTTACTTTTCAAAAAAAAAAAAAAATACACTGACAATACTTTTTACTTGGTTTCACCACATAACATTTTTACAATAGATGTATTTATTCTTTTAAAATATTTATTTATTTATTTACTTATTTATTATTTTTAAAGGTATAAAGGATTTTCAAAGTCATATGAAACTAATAAATACAGTCAAACCAAAATTTATTCAGACGCCTTCAACATTTCTCACATTATCACAGTTTATTTGCTATAGTTTAGAAAATGGTAATAAAATATGACAAGAACTCAAGAGTTAAACGGTGTCAGAACAAATTCATCTTGATAATGGTCCCAAATTTTTATCAATTTTACTGGTAGTCCACTGTATGAAGAATGTTTGGGTATAATATGTCACAGTTTAATTTATTTTGCTATCCTCACTTACATAAATGAACTATAGTGTCCTGCACCCACTAGTAAAAAACTCTTGGTTTGACTGTACATAGAGCACATTTCTAAGAAATTAGCACGTGTTTTAAACTAATATTTCAAAACATATTTGCCATTTCTTTATCCTGCACACTCTTATTTGTCATTGACCCTTCAAAATGGCTTCTAAGACAACACAATTTCATGAATTCCAGTGAGTTTCATAAATACTGAATATTTCTTGACTACAATATAACATTTCCCAGCAGAAATGGGATCAACGTCTTCAGAAGCCATTATTCTTTCCGCCAACCTCTGAACTGCACAGAAGGAATTGGATATCATAGGAGACATCTATGCTGCTTTCAAAAACTGACCGGCTGAAGGGATTTTAGTAGACAGGATGTTATATAAACACTGGATTCAGACATGCCTTGAAGCCTCCCTACCTCCAAGGTGGGAAGGCATCCTGCAAAGGTTTCTGACATAAGCTAAGAAACACAACAGATAGGAGAGAAATGAGGAGAGAAAATACAGAGAGAGAGAATGTAGCATGAAAGAAGGAAGCAAGACTGTCCATCACTGATCAGGGAACAGGATCCTGTGTTATGAGAGTGAGCAGTGTGGTTGAAGACGGTCAGTTTATTTTAAGAGAGGGGCTAGGACCACAACCACAATAATTAGAACCAAACCACCTTGTTTGTTATCTCAAATGTAAAGGTGTCAGTTGTGGCTGACCAACAATTTTCTTGCTTTTCAGAATGTAAACTGAAGCAGCGGACGGCTCCTAATAATTTCAAGCATAAATCCTGAATGATTTCCCTTTTGTCACTTTTTCTTCCCTGCCTCTTTTTTTTCCAACCTAAAGTTTCTCTTCCTGTCGGTGAGGGAGGCTGACAGGTGAGATTTTATTACTACGGCTCAGTGAGATTTGCTGTCTCCCGAGGCACTGCAGGAATGTGTGAAGTTTATGAAGTTTATGATTGGGGAGAGAGTGCGTTGGCAGACTGTGAAATGTATTGTTCATTATGGAAGACAGTGAGAAAGATAAACACTGTTAGAGACGATACACTCCTCACAAGCTCCTGGTCCTATCTCTCAGAATAAACACTCCGGGCAGCAGGAGTTCTCTTACTTTCTTCCTCAGCTGTCAGTCTGACTGAGGACGCTGCATTGTGAAACACCATCCCCCACAAAAACTCCTCAGCTTTTGCCCGCTCTCCTAAACGCTGATTTTCAGCATTAGGGCTGACACAGGAACTCATGTCTGAAGCTGAGCTGTTGAGGTGGTGGGTGTTCAGGTCAATCGTTTGAGTTAAGCTGTGGCCATGTACACACCGCACAGGTTTGAGAGTGAAAACTGCATTTAAATGTGGGACCAAATCTCCTAAATTATTGTTCTGTGACCACAGAGATTACAAGAGCATGAAACAGCAAGACAAATATGGACAAGTACCTCTATCCCTCAAAGGTACCTTTTTGTTTGCACAATAACAGACTCGCTAGGGAGTCTGTTTTCTAAAATTAAACATTTAAGAACTAAATGACTTTATTTTACAAATTAAAGAGTAGTCAAAATGGTTCGTCAACAATCCAGATTGATTCTGATTGTATTTGTGACATATAAATGTCTCTGCTTTGTACAAATATTTCTGACTGTTTGTATAAAATATATAAATTAAATTATAATCAAAAATGAAATATAAAAAATTAATTTATATTTAGTCTTCATAAAAAGTGCAACACTCATTCTACAAATATAAATCTAACTTTATTTCTTCAAAAACAGTGACATTTCGGCCAACTTGTCTGATGAAGACAATGAATTTGGCTGAAACACCATAGTTTTAAAAAGAAATAGAATGAAATTAATGTTTGAATGTTGCACTTTTTCTAGAGGTGAAATATTATTACTACCAAACAAAGTTTCCTGTACAATCGATTCAACATTATTGGATCTTACTACACTAAACAACCAATGATACTTTTAGCATATTTAAACATTTTTAGAATTCCATTTATTACAACGAAACTATTTTTGTTATATTTTTTTTAACTGTATTTAACAACTTGATCTCATGACGAAAATGTACCTCTGGGAACCAGATAGTAAGCGAATGTGACGTAAAAACGCAATCATAAGCATGCCGTTTTAGCTTGTTTTTCGATCTCTCATCTTTCAGCTCTTTCATCGTGAGTCATGATTTTCACGGGATTCGTACCCAAGGATTCCGCATCCTAAGTCCAATTCCGTGCCGGCTGAGCTACCGAGTAAGGTTTTTACGTCCGGAAAGCGAAACATATGGAGCTGTCATTATAACGGTGCACGAAAAAGATTACAAGTGCTCACTTTTACCACCTCTAGTGTTCATTTCTGTTGGAAAGTGCACTGATATGTACTCATTGGTATGTATTTCACACCTTGCGAAAAAGTTCCCAGAGGTACGTTTTCGTCATGAGACCAGGTAGGTAACTAAAATATTTTTAATTACAACAAATAATTCTCAGTTCGCTTAGAGCCATCACTAATAATGACTCAGCTCATTGAGGGAGTTTTTTGTGAACTCAGTAACAGTTCTGATCGATTCACTGAGTCTGATTCAATCTGCTTAATCACATGCAAGTTCAAGACCATTCTGTACTGGTTCATAAGAATCATTTGTTCGTAAATCAGACAGTGTTCATTATTTCATGTAGGAAACAGCGGTGTGCACTCTAATGAGAAGATATCTGCCTAAACTAAAACTAAGTTTTGTAGATTGCCACCAAATGTGACTACAATTTAAATTATTGTCCAAAAGTATTGTATTTGTGACCATTTTAGTGGCAGTCTGGAGCCCTGGAGTCTCTTTTGATGGTTGTGTCGTTGAAGCAGAAGTGTGTCGTTGAGGGTAAACTCACTCACCAAGTTCTTGAGGACATTCACGTCAGTCTCTTTGGAGACGTCCTTCACTTTCCCTCCAGTCAACTTAGCCAGCTGCTCCTCCTTCTCCTTTCCTGCGGCATCAATGGGGGCAGCGCTCAAGGCTCTGAACTCAAACTGAAAAGCAGGAAAGGTTCACAGCTTTAAGTTTTTTCCATCTCTGAAGAAGAGTTACCACCCATTAAGTTCTGCAGACTGCAGGCAGTGAAGATGAATCACTGATCATTCCCAGAAGAAAGAAGAGCAAATGAACGCCCATCAGGTGAGCAGGTGCAACCAGTCCAAAAACAAAAATAAATAAATAAATAAAATAAAAAAAAATCAACCTCCAATTACTGTTCCCCCCAAATCCCAATCAATATCAGTTGTGAGCGAAACAACTGGACCTTGTGCGGCGCTAATGAAAGAAAGCACTAGTTTTTGGTTCTGAGACCACCTGAGAGAGAGCAGTGAATAGAAAAGCAGATCAAATGAAAATAGGGAAGGGTGGTAAAGGATGTGTTTGTGCATGCGTGAGCTGGTTTTTGTGCATGTACAACTTTTGGCACAAGAGCAGGAGTTGTTCTTGGCCTGCTTATCTTACACCCACACACAAACACACACTAGAAGTCTCTAATAGCCTATAGAGGCTCTCCAGTGTCTTCTGGTAGAAGTGCTCTCTTCTCCTCTCCAGACTCATTCTGCATAGAAGCCTGGGAAGGGCTCCAGAGCTCTTATTACTGCCGCGACCCTGGTCGAGAGCAGCCACTCTTGGGGCAAATGGGGTTAAAGGGCACTGGTGCTGTAGAATGACCTTTAGAGAGTCCTCACTCCTCAAAAGGCACAGAGGGGACAATAGTGCTCTGTGCTAGATGTAGACAGAGCTCTCTGTCCTACAAAACTGTCCCCTGAAGTAAAGTGTTAAAGAGGAAGGAAAAAACAAGCATACCAGCCACAGTGAGATGTGTTAAGTGGTTAGTTTACCCAAAAGGATGATTCTGTCATCATTTACAATTATGGAGCTTTTTTAATCCTTCTAGGCCTTTTTACAGTGCTTGATAGTGTCCATTCCCAATCACTTTCATAATATGGAAAAGAGCAGCATGAGCATTATGGTACACATTTCTCCTTTTCTGTGCCACAGAATAAAGTACTTATTTGGGTGAAATGATCCTTTGAAAGGAAAGTTTCAAGTTGATACAAACTCAACTGACAGAATGTGAAAATGTCGATTACCACAGAAATTAATTATAAAATAACTGACAGAATAAAATAAAACAATAGTCCCACTGCAAAAATTATAAAGACAATATAAATATTATTTATTTAGAGCTCAAATAATATTTTTTAAAACTAAATATTTAATTTAAGTGCTTTAAAAATAATGAGCTTCATATTTAGGCCTTTAAACTCCCTGGAATGCTGGTTTTGTTTACTTATATTGTAACAGCCTTACTCTAACTTGTAGTCTTTTAAAATGTTTAAGTCTCTTTGAAAGAAGTCAAGGCAGCATTTACTTACAGTAAAAAATACAGTAAAAACAGAATTTTTTAAAAAAATGATTATATCTTAAAATAAGTGTTTTGTATTTTAATATATTTTAAAATGTAATTTATTGTTGTGATGGCAAATCTGAATTTTCAGCAACCATTTCTCCAGTATTCACTGTCACATGATCTTTCATAAATCATTCTAATATGCTGATTTGGTGCCTAAGACACATTTCTTATTATTATTGTTGAAAACAGTTGTGCTGCTTAATATATTTGTGGAAAATTTATACTTTTTTTTCAGGATTCTTTGATGAATGAAACATTCAAAAGAATAGCATTCATTTACTAACATTCTTACTGCCTTTACTGTCACTTTTAATCAATTCAATGCATCCTTGCTGAATACATAATTTAAAAGAAGAAAAAAACAAAAAACTTACTGACCCCAAACTTTTGAACAGCAGTGTATATGCTTCAAAAGCTGTCAATTTAGCTTGTACTCACAGTGTCAACAGTCATTGAGATGTCAGAATCAATGTCTATATCTCTGAGTAAATCACCTTGAGATTCTCGGCCAGTGTGCCATAGTACTCCTTGATGTCCATGATGGCTGGAGTGATATCAAAGGAGGGGAACTGCAGGGATACAGTAGGAGAACCTTCATCTGGAGTCCTGGGCTCACACAATTTCTCCAGCCTCTGTGGACAAACACAACATTATGACTTTCGGTTTCTCCTCAGGTAACAATATCTGCTAGAAAGGGCAGCTGTTCATTAATCTGAGCCTGATGAAGTGTTCATGAAAAAGAGATTGAGTCCAAGTCTCAGCTTGTTCTCCTCAACATGAATAATGAGTGAGCAGCAGATGTATCAAGATAATAATAGCAGTTAATAAAACAAGAAGAACTTCTGTTTTCATTTCATACGCCTGAACTGTGAGTTATGCCGCACGTCCCAGAGGGAGGTCAACGGATATTTCTCCGTTTCCAGCACTTGAGTACCCACAGACTCCCCATATACTATATTCTTTCATTCTATGTTTTGAGGGCCCGTGTTTCCTGTCAGTCTCCATATTCCACAAAACCCGTTCTCCTTACGATCAGAGCAGACACTTTAAATGCTGAAACCCCCAGAAGACCATTTTAAGAATTTAGAAGTCTAAGGTAAAATTGCCTTTTCTGATCACAATTAAGAAGTAACAAGAAGAGGTGTTATTGACGCAACATTCTGCATGGCCTTACCGTTTCGTGCTGCCTCTCCATGGCAGCCAGCTGCTCCTCATAGATGGCCACTTGCTCACGAAGAGCCAGGCAGTCAGTGGTAATTGCATCCACCTCCTAAGCAGAGCAACAGAAATAAAGGTCAATTCAAACCCAAAGCACTTACCCTCAACATCTTCTATCGTGAGCATCATCAGTGCCACCAGGTTTTGCCCCAGCAAAGACTGCAATGCAGGGAAGGAGAGATCCACATACACAGCCCATCATCCAACGTTCAGACAAAGCTGCGCTTTATTCGGCTCATCTGGGTATCTTAAGTGCCTGATTAATTGGCGATGAATTCAATTACTCAGAATGAAAGCATTTGCATGTGAATGCTGCAGTGTGACGGTGGGTCTGGGCGGCAGAGGAAGCGCATTGCACACACACACGCTTCCCTGGAGCCCAGAATTGGCTCAGTGGCCGCTGTTCCCGTTATCTCAGCGTGAACACAAGCCCAGTACTGGAGAGAGTCTAGACAGCGTTTCAATGCCGATTTGCTTCCACTATTCCACATCGCCGAAGGGCTGAACTTCACTATGGTGGACACATTCCAGCTAGATGCTTAAAATGATCCTTTCTCATGCCATTTCCTTTTCATTAATCTCTATTATCGCTTCTTTAAAATGCCAGTTAAAACCAGTTCAGTGAATTCAAACTAGTGCAGATACAAAAATGCATGCATATGTCTCTAAAGTATATTATTTATACAGCTGCATCCCCACTTTTATATTATCCTAGTGACTACCTCTTTGGTTCTCTTCCTGTTTTATTCTTTCCCTCCAAAGTTCCTTTCTCCTCTCAGCCCAGCTGAAGAGCTAAGCCCTGCTCTGTTGTATCCTGGAGATATGAGAGGCTGAATGAGTGAATTATTAGGCACGGTGAAAGCTTTCCCACATTTGCTCTTTAACTGGAGATGTGCTCTGACATCTGTGGGGTGACGGAGTGGTTTCTACAGAAAGCAGCTCGGGTTTCAGAGTGGCCGCTGGCTGGGAGTCAGCAAGGCCTGTAATCAGGACTCTCCAGAGCGGATCTGGGAGCAACAGCTGTGCTGTGCCACTCCAGGGACTTTCACACACCTCCACTGGAGTCAGAACACCCCACCCCACCCACAGCACAGGCTAACATTGCCATCTAGTGGTGGGGAAAGTGTAAGTGTTCATTTAAAAGCCTATATTCTGGTGTATTAATGCACAGATTTGAATCTGGTGGGAAGGTGTGGCATAGTGATTAAGGTTACTGCAAGAAGTGTTACTGCCCTACAAGAAGTGCATTTTTCTGTATTAAGTTGCAGAAATACGTTAAATGACTTCTTACTGTTTAAAATTGGATAGTGGCATCCAAAAAGTATTTGGACACTTAAGCCACACTTAATGTTTTAATTTGATTGCATTAGACATTCAAATATCAAACCAGGCATGTGACATTTATTTTAAACTTGAGAAACTCTTTTTATATAGTAAAACACCTGATAAACTTTCATAATTGAGACAAAATGCGAGTATTTGGTTGGTTCAGTGTTGCTATTGTTAACTTAAACCAAAACTATTTAAAACCATTTTTGGTAACAACTAAAATTAAATAAAATATTAAATAAAAGCTTAAACTTAAAAAATATATAAAATAATAATAAATAAAAGTAATAAAATTACTAAAACTGAGATTTAAAAAAACAGGTTAAAAGTAAATAGAAATACAAAAAAGACAAAAGCTCTACAAAATTACTAAAACTTAAACTAAAATTAAAATGCTATTAATAATAGTAATGACAATAATAATAATAGTTGTAAATAAAAATAAAACAGTACTGGGTCTGTTGTGTTTGTCAAACTTGTCCATAGTTAATGTGTCCATAGAGTAATGTAAAGTATACCAGCAATACACTATATTTTTACTCTAGTGATTTATTCTGTGTGAAATGGGAAGCTAACTTTACACATCCACTAAAAAATAATCTTGGGCAGTTGGTATAAAAATAAATAAGAAAAATAACAAGAAAAGTGAAAGGAAAAAAGTTAGTTCTGAGAAAAGATCATGTAACATTTCTTCAAAGAGTTTGATTTTATAATATATCAAAAGCAGTGAAATTCAACTTTAAATGTGGCGAAAGTGTCCAAATACTTTTTGGGGCCTGTATATACACCACATATTAAATAACACCTGCAGTATTCATGGCATTACCACAGAAACATCTTCTCGCTCTTGCTGGATGAGTCTCTTGTGCTCAACCATCTGATCGTATTTCATCTGCAGACGCCGCAGCTCACCCTTCAGCTCCTCCGTGTTACATAAAATCTCCTCCTGAGGGAAACGACAGGCCAGTAGCAATGAAAGAACCAATAAAATAGATCATGTGCTAAAGAAACTATGACATTTGAGGAGGAAAGACACATGACTTATCAATTTAATTTCATCAAGTGAGCCATAAACGTCCAGCACCACCCAGGCCAGAGGTTCTGAGAGGTACCTTCTCTTTACGTAGCCTCTCTATCACAGACTCCAGACTGTAGTCCACAGGAGCGCTGATGCTGACGGTGGTGGTGGAGATCTGCTCTGACTCCAACCTCTCCTCCAGCTCAATAATCTCAGCCTCCAGAGATTCATTCTCCTCTTCTAGACAACGAACCTACAAGAGTCACAAAAGTAGAGGACATGAAGAGTAATTGCTTATGCTCAAACTGTTGTATCATATTATACCACACAGTAGAGGACACTGTGACTGCAGCATCTTCATGGCCTTAATATGATTTTCTTCACACCCTCAGGCAAATGACTGACCCCATTAAACATCATGGAAATACGGTAATTGGGCCACATAGGGAACCCATTAGATTCAGTATAAGCACAGCTGGTTATTACCCAGCACCTAGGGTGTGTATGAGTGAGAAAAGTTTCATATGCCTCACCACATCGATGAGGCTGGCCAGGCGATCGTTGAGGGCAGCGATGACAGAGCGTTCATGGACAAATCGAGCCACACCCTCCTTATTTAGGGCACGAGCTGCGGCAAAATCTAGCTCGGGACATTCACGCACTGAAACTCCACCCCTGTCAAACAGACTGAAAGCTTTCCGATGTCTGCAATGGCTTGTTTATTTTCTATGCAAGCATAAGCAAACAATACTGGAGGAAAAGAGGAAATACTGAAGCACAAAAGAGCTTAATGAATAACATGTTTACATAGTTTATTTAGAACTCAAAGCAAGAAGAAAGAGTGAAGTCACTGTTTACATGATTCAGTTTAGGATTTTGGATGGATGTGCATTCTTGGTTGCCAGTATTAAAAAACAATGTAAAAGAAACAACAATTTTCCTCCCAAAGTTTTATAAGATAACCTTTTTTTAAGAGCCATTTGAGTCCCAGTCTCATAATCTAATTATTCTGGTACAATCAACTGATACATATCATATCCAAACAAGTAAATCTCAAACATGTTCTTTTAATTTATTCCTATGTAGTGTATATACAGTGGCGTTCAAAAGTTTGGGATCAGTAAGATTTTTAATGCTTTTTTAAAAAAAAGGCGTATTTTATGCTCATCAAGGCTGCATTTATTTGATCAAATATAGAAAAAAAAACAAATTTTGTGAAATATTGAAATTTAAAATAATTTTTCTATTTTAATATATTTTAAAATATAATTTATTCCTGTGAAGCAATTCTGAATTTTCAGCATCATTACTCCAGACTTCAGTGTCACATGATCCTTCAGAAATTATTCTAATACACTGATTTATAATCAATGTTGGAAACAGTTGTGCTGCTTAATATTTTTTATTATTAAATAAATGCAGCACTGGTGAACGTAAGAGAAAACATAAAAAAAAAACTGTATTATCCACTAATTTTTTACGTATATTAATAATAAAAACAACAATAACTACTACTCTTGGTGCAAGGTGTGAACCATAAATTCATTCTTTGAGAAACAAAGCAAAACAGTGTGAATGAAGATGAAACTAAATCCTGCCCTAGTGAGTTTATATGGAGGAATGCTCTGAAATAGCAATTCTATGCTGATTACTATATATATTCACAATCTAGGGTGTGTACTGTAGGCTAAACATTTTATCTTACCACTAAGATTTCTCCTAAATAGCAGTAAAAGTTTTTAGCTTAGAGTTTTCTCTTAAAACCTATTCTCAAAGCTGCTGAGACAAACTTTTACTAAGGAATAGAACTTTTAATAAGTCAGGGCAGGGTTGACCTCGTTGCTATGAATGATGTCATCATGCTTACTAACTATGCACACAGTGATTGGCTGATAGGGGAGGGGAGGGGTCTTTGTCAGAGATTTATTCATAGAAATATTGTAGAGCACATATTGCCATATTCAAATAAAGGTATAAAAATAAAAATGTTAATTGCCACATGCAAATAAAGATTTCAAAATGCAGGCTAAGTGTCACTAATAAAACAAGTAAATGTTCAGATAATTGTCAGCCTCTTACATGTATGCTTCTCATAATTAGTGGATATGCATATAAACAGCCTTTTAATTAACAGAGCAGAATAATCATGGCCGATAGTAAGGCATGCAAACATAAAAGAAAACCAAACTGGATGAAAGAACAGCTGTTACTTCTTGTCCAACTGGTTAATGAAAACAAGGATATAATCAAAGGAAAATTTGGAGTTGGGATAACCTCCAAAACCAAAGGTGATGCCTTTTTAAAAGCTCATTATCGTCAAATGTTTCTAAAATGTTTACTTACGAGGCAGATTGCCGGCAACAGCCATTTTAGGATAGTTTGTGGCTTGGTCTTAGTGACTTAGGAGTCCTCTTCACTACTCCTAATGTTTCACAGATTTAGGAGCTAGTTTTAGTGCTAAAACACTTTGTGAAATACTCTTAGAGCAAAAATTTAGGAGTCCTAAATTTAGGACTGACACACCCATTATTTTTAAGATTTTCTCCTAAATTGGCGAGTTATGAGCTACTTTTAACCTTAAGATATTTTGTGAATACGGGCCCAGATCTATAAGCACTGACCTGGCAGTGAAGCGGGCCTGGACTCCACAGCGTCCTGCAGCCTGGCTCCACTGCTCATCCTCAAACAGCTTATGGTAGGAAGACACTCTCAGCAGGGCCATAACAGCAGCAGGAAAGCAAGAAAAGATGACAACCGCACAAACTGGGGGTCTTTATAGATGCTGGGGCTGAGAATGTCACAGACACTTGTGGGATCTCTCACTGAACACAAGGTGGACTAACTAGAGGAACAGCGTCAGAAGATAAACCTTTCACATGGAGCAGAAACAATATAGAGATTGGAGGCCACTCCTTCAGAAAGCAGTTATACTGGGACAATGACAGTTCAGCTTTGAAGAATTTGCACTAGTATTACTTATTATTTAAACAAACTTTGCTGCACAAAGTTGAGCAATAATAATAATAATAATAATAATAATAATAATAATAATAATAATAATAATAATACAGATTATTGACTTAGCAAGCACCAGTAATAAAAAAAAAACAATAATATAAATATGATCATAATGTCTTTATTTCATTGAATAAATTAGATGCCCGGCCCCTCCCCACAAATAAAACAAAGTATGTGCAAGTACCCATCTACAAAGTACCAGAATGACAAAAACTGAATGGACAGAAAGACAGGACACAACAAACAAACAAACAAACAGGCAGGGCGGTGATTACAGCACACCAGAAATCTGTGTAATGGCCATCTGCATTTCTGTTCCTCTGATTCAGTCTCCTGCAATGAGGTCCTCCCAGAAACATCATCTATTGGCAATGAAAAGAATGATTTCAGGCCGTAAGTGTTTGAATAAGACAGTCAAGCTCCATGGTGGCCCTTTCCAAAGCAGAAATTAGAAAAAAATAAGCCCAACAGAAAGCTCAGACACAGGGGGCTTGTAAACATGGCAGAGGATGTGAAGAGATTTAGGTATCTGAGATCATCAGAGGACTTCAAACCACAGCCAATATCATCCACAGAACATCACTACTTAGAGTTTTCAACACTCTCAGGAAAAATGTGCAGAAATTGTAACAGCTTGTCATATGGGACATCTTTGCAACTTATTTACCCCTAAAGTGCAAAGTAGTACTTAAAGGTACTAATATGCACCTTTTAGGGGTAGATAAGGTACAAAGTTGCCCCTTTAAGGGTATGGTCATAAGCTGTATGCCTAAAACTACTATTTCTGCACATTTTTTCTGACACTAAGGGAAGGCAGAACAACGAGTTGGTCAGAAACTGCTTACAACTCTTTTTCCAAGTTGCAAGACTGACACAAAACATTTCCTGTGAGATTGAGGAAACGTTGCTAAAGGACAGAGGCAACAATGTCACACGCATTGTGGAGAAACAGCTTTGGTGGTTTGCGCTACAATAATATTTTAGCATTGGGGTGATGATTAATACGAGTGCAACAGAGGAGACTTCCTCTTTACACACACTGTAGTACTAAACCAGACTGACTGGAACAAGAAGTTAAAAACCAGCAGAACTATCAGAATTTCCCAATGTGTACTATGAATTCAAGAGAGATAAACATATGCCGGTATGTCACTACACGGATACAGAACGTGTAAGTGTAACAAGAAACACCACCAACAAAGGACACAAAGACTGTAAACATACACAAAATTATCCCAGTCTGGGTTAGTAAAACACTCAACATACATATAAATAGAAGGACCACGACTGCATATTCATTACAAGACATGACAGATAAAAGACAATAAAAGACCCAGTGAGCACATCAGTTAAAACATTAACGTCTCTGTAGCACGACAGGATCTAGAACAGAGCTGTAAAAGAATAAAATTTTCAGACCCAGAGTCCAGATCCACTCATTGCCATTATTCAAGGTGACTAATAATTGTAAGTGTGGTTGTGCCATCATAACAGACTGAGGAGGAGACCGGAGAGCGTGTTTCTGAAGGATAACAGACTTATATTCATCTGTGGAGGACATCCAAATGCCCAGTGCTGAGGACAACTGTGTATGAGACAGGAAAACATAAATAACGTGCACACCACAACGGACAATGCTGGCTGATTCATCATGATTCAGATAGAACTGAGAAAACATCATAGTCCAGACTTCTCCTCCACTCCGAAAGATAGTCGATTGTCAAAGTCACCTTGTAGGAAACAATTCTCTGTGAAGGTCATTTTTGAAGGAGGAAAGGAAGAGAGCATGAGACAGAGGGAAAAATGGTGCTCTGAAGGAGCATTTAACCCGGGCAGCAGCAGTCAGTATTATCTCCACAACATGGCTTTCCTTTAGTGTAACAAAGTCATTCTTTTGAGTGTCCGTGAGTCACATTCACACACATTCAGTCAAATCTGGTCGGGAATATTGGATTTGGCATTACAGCACTCTGATCCAGAGGACAAAACCAGAGAAAGTGGGGTTGCACATAGCATTATTGATGCTACAGTCAAAAAGATGAGGTTTGTAAGGGTTAAAGTGTAGTTATCAATACTACAGAGATAAACTGACACCTGTTCCTCTGAAGCAGGAACAGAAGAATAATGGAACGTGTCCAATGGGCAGTGTCTGTGCAAAACAGGCACTATCCAACAGTGCCAAACTTTCATCATCTTAGTGCAGGGTGGCCCAAATATCTCCCAGAAGACCAGCCACAAACACACCTAAAGTGTCTTTTTGCTCCACCTGAACACCTCTGAGAGAAGGCATGACACCTTGTTCTGCAGTCCTCTTCTTCAGTCTTCATCGCCTCCCATTAGGAACCCCAGTATGAAGTCGTTGGCTTTCTGACGGTCGTGTGAGGTCTGTTTGCCAGCAAGGTTGGGAGGCGGCCGAATGAGGAGGCTTGCGAAGAGAGTAGCTGGGGAAGAGGTACAAGAAGAGATGCAACAGTAACACACCTGTATGTTTGCTGCTGACACTTGAGAAAGTCAGACTCACCTAGGAGGTTGGCGTTCAGGTTGTTGTCAATCGAGTGTTTGAGTAATTCTCTCAAGAAGGCCATCAGGTAGCGGAACACATTGCGATGGGCTCGTGGGAGCTGAGATATTAGCTGCCATTTAGAGGAAAACGAAGAATTAATCCTTAAACTTTATTTCTTGGTTTAAAATAAATTTTGAATCTTAAATTTTTCAATGTAGTCTCAGACTTCTGGAAGCCACTCTATCATAAGATCAGTATACAAAAAGACCAATGTAAAAAAAAAAATTAAAAATTAAAAATGTTTAAAACGTAATTTTTTTTTCTATTTTAAGAAATCAAAACTGAATTGAAATTTCAATAAAATTTCGTATATTTTTTTCAATAGAAAGTATTTATTTGAAACACTGTCTTTACTGGTCACTTTGATCAATTTAATGCATCCTTGCTGAATAAAAGCATAAAAAATAATTAAAAATATAATAATAATAATAATAATAATAATAATAATAATAAATGTATAAACTCATGAAAAAAAACTATACACTACAGTTTTAAAGTTTGGGGTCAGTAAGATTTATATATTTGTGATGTTTATAATAGTAAAATTATCTTACACACAGTTATATTAATAGTTTTATATAAATAAAAGCTAAATGCTAAAGTTTACTTTTTTGTACTAAAGTTTTTTGTTTTTGTTGATTATCACAAATAAATAGCAATTGAACTGCATAGTTTAGACCCCATTGTTAATTCTGTATAAGTTACATCAACAGCTGAGAGACAATTTTTTTCATATAAGCAAAATGGACAATGAAATACACCCAAATGAATCAGAATCAAAACACACTGAATCCAGAATCACATGGAGAGCTTGTGAATAGCAACTGGAACAAGAACATACATAGATAGCTAGACCTACCATAAATAGCATATTAAATACAGTCTTGAAACTACCAATTTAGTTACTGCCATAGCATGCATGTTTACCTGTTTGCACAAGCGGCTGTCATGAGAGCATTCAAGACAGCGCTGATAGAGTTCATAACACAGCACAGGCTCAGGAAGAGCCTCCAAGAAGATCAGTAGTGCTTCAGCAACAGAGTGATCAGAGCCAGCTAACCAACAGTCAAGGAGAACCACGGTGAACAGTGAGAATGCACATTTTACCATCAGGAAGAAAAAATATGGCAGTGAGAAAAAGGAGAAGACAGGGAGAGAAAAGAAAGTACACAGCGTCTCTAGAGATGTCTCCAGCACCATTACAGTAGGACAGAGGAAACATTCTCAGTCTCTCAGCAGCACAGGGATGAATTGTGTGGGAGAGTCCAGCCAGCCAGAGCAGTTTTAAAGGGAGCCACTCGGTCACATTGACTGAAGTGACAGACATTAGCATTTCTATGCTAAGTAATTCTGAGAGCCCTTTAAAGAGGTTTGTACCAAATAGTAATCTATCTGCTTGGGAAAAAGTCATCCTTTCCATATATAAACATATTTATATATCTTTTGGTGGGAAAGGATACGGATGGATTCAGGAATGCTGGTGTCCAAGCAGTCAATAATACTTTGTAGCTCATCTTGCAGGCCAGGGGTCTGGAAAAGGTCCTCCTGTGTATTAAAAAAAAAAAACTCATTAGTAATTTAAGATTTTGTGGTTAATCATTGGTGCACTCATGCTTTATTATGTTTACCTGCTGGCAGGCCTTGGTGTAGAGGTGATTAACAAGCAACCAGATCTCTTTGGGAATCTTCAGAGGTTTATCCTCTGTTCCAACACTGTCCAACAAGAAATTCATCCGGGATTTCTCCTGTGAAATTGAGAAATTATCACCATCTTACAAACTATATTTAATTCTGTATTAATTTTAAGAAGAGAGCCAGAATATATCTTCTAGCAATTTCCACAAATACAGCACATTTTGGTGTCCCATTATTTACATATTTTTTTTTAAACCACTTGATCCTATACTTTTATTTACTTTTTGTTGAACTATTCTCTCAACTGTATTAACAGTTAAAATCATTAAACACTGACATTTAGTTGAAATGATCTTTAGTTAGGTGGAACTGCATGGTTTTCTGTCAAAATAACAACTAAAAAATTCTTAAAATTGCCACAGCCAAGAATTAACATCATTTGCATAACTTTTTTAACATTAGAGGGAAAACACTAACAAATCATATTCACATACTGTGTACACTATCAAAAGTTCATGTTTGCATTTTTTAAAATATATTTAAATATGTCTCTTATGCTCACCAAAGCTGCATTTATTTGATCAAATACAGTAAAACAGTAATAGTGTAAAATATTATTACAATTTAAAATAATTGTTTTCTATTTTAATATATTTTTAAAAGTAATTTATTCCTGTGATGGCAAAGCTGATTTTTCAGCAGCCATTACTGCAGGCTTCAGTGTCACATCATCCTTCAGAAATATTTCTAATTATAATTTTAAAAACCTATATATAATGTTATATTAATGTAATACTTATATGTTTTTTTGTTTAGAATTTGCAACCTATTTGTGGAAAGTGCCTTTAAAAATACAGATGTTTGTTAAGATGTTTCCAGTACAAGAATGACCACTTTGTTTAAACTTTAAAGCATATAACTGCCATAACAAATTCATCCATGTGACATTTGAAAAAGGTGACAAATAACATTCCTTTCTCTCTTATACACACACTGAAACGTTATGTGGAAAAAAGTGACAGCCCCAAGACCACTGAACAATATAAGGGGACTCATGCAATTAGTGGGAATGCAACTTATGCTGAGCCACAGAGGCAAAAACAACTCTAAAGAACAGTCGACTCCAAATTACAAACACTGATTTGTGAGGCTGGTTTCACCATGCTGTGAGCTGCTTTCTCTCTCTACTAATCTAATATTGCTGGCTGGCGAGCAGTGAGCAGGGTGGGGAAAGGAGGAGCAGAATTCAAGCTGAGAGATTCAAGCCTCAGTGACTTTCATTAGCTTGAACCAGCAGAGTGACTGCAGCAAGCTGACCTGTAGGAATGGGAAAGCACATCGAGACACTGTCACACTGGGACAAACATTTAAAAACAGGACAAAGTCACCCTCAATCACACATGTAGGCCACAATAATTGCAGCTGTCCTATTGTATAATGTAATAAGTCTTTTCTGCGGATGAACAGGGACTTTACCTTTTCCATGCAGCTATCCTCTCCCTGAGAGTCATGCAGACCCAGAATAATTGGTCGGAAAAAGTAGTCAGAGAAGAAAGGAGTAAAAGAAGGGAGGAGAGATGAGACAATAGAGAAACATTGCGTAATCAGTGAGAACACAGAGCCAGTATTGCATAATCACAGATAAGCAGCTTTCGGCTATCAAAGTTGATCATTGTATCCCATAACATTTATTTCTTCCTCATTCTAGCCTCAATTTAGAATCATGTCAATCCTGAAAGTCTTCTCTTATCTAAAGTCTGGGGGCAAAATTCCTTGCCACTGTGTGTCATGACCTTCCACTGGCAAAGAAAGGAAGAAGACAGCTTTCGCTTTTGCAATGTCGGCCATCCTGTGATTATAATCCATCTAACCAACTGAACCTGTGGCCCATGCCTCACCAGATCGATGAGTTTGGTGATGGGGATCTCACGGATGGGCTTCTTCATACGGCACAGGGTCTCTAAAGATGTGCCGAAACAGCTGGGCAGGTAGTTTCCCGCAACAGTGACGAAGTAGTCTTTCCCCCGGTCCAGATGAAGCACCAGGATGTCCTCGATTTTATCCTCACCAGAGTTTAGCAGCGTCACAGAGTCTTTACTGACATACACCTCCAGGAAGATCTCCATTGTCTCATCTGTAAGTAATAAAAATATACAGATAATGTAGAGGATGCTCAGTCTGCACATGAATAAAAAAAAATTAAACGACACATCAATTGTTTTCTTTTTCAACTGGATATGGGCAACTGACATGACATTTTATTATCTTTTAAGAGAAAGGCAATTAATTTATTCTCTTATGTTTTCATCATTTGGCAAATGATGACACAAAATTGTGTTTTATTTACATTTTTCCAGTAAAATTCTGTGGTCCTTCTGGAATGAACAACGTGAATACAAATTAAGTATACTGACATTATCTAAATGGAATATTTTTTTTTAAAAAAGGCCCAGCTATCAAATTGCATTAATTAGTAAAGGAAGACATTATCAAATACTTTGTACTTGTTAACTACAACCTTAAATTTATATCTGATGCCATATGAGATACTCACTAGGGTCTAGTACCCCTTCGCTGGGCTCAGCACGTAGCCAGGGCTTGCAGTATTGAGAATCATTGAGTTTGGGAATGAAGCCAAAAGTGCAAGTGACCTGTCCATCATTAGTGATGAGAAAACTCTGACGCTGCAGCTGACGGAACTTCACATTCTCAAAGGTGAACTATGGGATGAAGAACAGGTATAACATGATAATGAGGCTGTAAGCACATACAATACCATTCAAAAGTTTTTGGCAAAGCTGCATATTCAGCAGCCATTCTTTACTGTCACATGATCATTCTAATATGCTGATTTGGAGCTCAAAAAAATTTCTTATTATGATCAATGTTAAAAACAATTGTCCTGCTTAATATTTATGTGAATACCATGATATATTTTACATTAATGTATGTATTACAAAATATCCTCAGTGTGCACTGATTCAGTGTGATGTAGATCAATTTATTTTTTTACTGTCTTCTTTTTTTCTTTTATTTTAAAGACACAGACCGGTGCATATAGTCTGAAAGCAATTATTGCACATGTGATCAGCCCATAATCCACTCACAGTCCAGAGAAATGCTAAGATTGTGCAAACATTATCGATCCTCCTCTGATAGATATAGTGGGATCTCAGAAAGACTGGAGGCAGGCCAGTGGATCGATGCAGAGAGAGTTTGTCAAAGGATACACTCCCCTGTCTGGTTCTCTGTCATTACTCACCTCCCGTCGTGTTAGGGACAAAGAGGGCAAAAAGTCATTTTCCATCCTGTCCATGTCCCGCACAATCTCTTCAAACACCTTCTTGTAGCGCTGCTCAATCACCATCTTCACCTGCAGCACACATAAAATCAATGTGAAGCTCTCAACTCCTTTATTGGAGCATGATGAAAGTAGTAAACCTCACCCCGACACTGAAGAGAGAGCTGACAGGTTTGTGGTCACTGGTCTTCAGCTCCATGTGACTGCGGTAGTGAAGTTGCTTCACACTGCTCCCCCTCCAGAGGATACGGTCGCACCAGGCAGGGACTCGACACTTTCCACTGTGGATGACGAAAACCAAATCATGTCAACCTAATTCTTTTCATCATAAGATCATCAAACAATGATGTATAAACGAAGAGGTCCTAATCTCCAAGAACTTTACCTTGAGTCCCATCGGTCTGATTTAGCATCATATTTGTAAGTTGGGATGAAATTAATCTCCCCTTCCATGAAGTCAGTGAAGGCACGCTTAGTCTTTCTCTGGATGTTCAGCTGGCAAAGTGAAACAGAAGATGCTATTGAGCGTGCATTTAGAGCAAAAATGGAAGTCAGTCTATATTTGGCTACTACTGAAAGAACTGCCATATACACAGACATGAAAAAGAAAAGAGGAAGCTACAAATGATAACCTAAAACCATATAAATACAGTGGAGTGAATACATAAAGGAAACCACTGATGTGAAACACACTTGTGTTTTTTAATCAAAAATATTAATAACTAATATTATCAAAATTCTAAAATATTATAAGAAAGTACCATCATTGCAAGGTCTCACCTGATCATACTCCTGAAGCCTCCGTAGCTCTTTATCATCAATAAGTCTTTTTACCTCCCCAGCATCAGGCAAACATAGCCTGTAGTTGAGATCTCCAAGCCAAATCACCACACTTAAGAGAAGAAATCATAACACTGAACCATTTAAATACAGACCCAACATTAGCTTTAAAATTCTATTATCTAATCATAGGAAATCAGTTTCAAAAATGACTACACTGGATAACTAAATGTCAATGACACTCACTCGTGTTTGACAATACTGAGAGGGGGGTATTCCAGCAGGTGGAAACTCATGCGGGCACATATGTCTTTGTAGTCCTGGTTCCGCCGCTCATAGTCATCCACATGAGCAGCCAAGTGAGAGTTTACGAAGCAGAAGCTGGTATTATGGAACACAAAGCGCACAGCCACTCCTCCTTTATTCCCCTACAGTAACAGAGTAATAAAAGTGGGTTAATCTTATCAGGTCACTGACACTGATCTACTGATAGAAGGGATGTATCATTCATTTTGTGGTCAGTTCTGCCATAATCAATACCACTCTAAGATTACACCAGTCCATATATAGCGCAAATACAACAAAAGATATGCATTATATGTGTATAAGTGATAGGCTATTAGTACTTCCTGTTTTGACAAACCACTTCCTGTTGTTACAGATTCAAATGTACCATTTTATTCATGAGGCCAGTTCCAACAGACTCAGAAACCACTTCTCGAATGTGATGTTTGTGGTCCTTGTTGATATAAACCACCAACATCATTCCCACTAGGCGAATGATACGGATCTGAAGAAAGGATGCAGAGCCTCATGAAAAGTTCTGTTCTTCGCATTTTAAATGTGGAATAGCAAAAATCAGCTGTTGTTCGCTCACCCGTATGTATCTGGCTTTAGGATGGAGGCTTCTCTCTACTGCATCAACCCATAACTGTTCTTTGGATGAGTCCATATAAAAAAAGGCCTCTGTACTCAGGTCCAGCTCCTGAAATCTGCCAAATAACAGAACAAATCTATATGAACATAATCAATCAAATCTACGAATGGACAATTAATAATGTACAATGATCTATTAAGGGTAAAATATTTAATGTCTGCAACTATAATGACTGTTTCCAAACAGGTTTCCCACACATTGCCCCATTTACATGCTCCAAAGGACCCCATGTTCTGCCACTCACCCCAGTGCGTAGACATCTGGAGGGTCTGGGTCACAGCACAGCCAAGGCTCAAGACCGCTATCAGGAGACTGACCATTCACATTCCAAGTGCCAATGAAGAACCTGTACAACAGTGACTCAATCAAATGCCTGTAATCAGTCAAAACAAAATCAATGACACATTTTCAGGCATGTTATATTTACCTAAAGTTCTTAATATCCACATATTCTTTCTCCTTCTTGCTGAGACGATACTTGAGCAGGCCTTCCCTTGACCCTGTGTGGCTGCTCATCATGGCCTGTCTCATGGTGTAGTTGGATGGGCTATCAGACCAGGAACCAGAGCGGTCTACAGACTGAAACCTGTAATGACAAACAGCACTGAGTTCAACACAGCTGAAAATCCACAGGCTTCTGCATTTTAGACCTGTAACACTTACTCATTTCTGACAGGTGTGGAGTTCTGTGCAGATGGTGGCCTTTCTTTGGTAGTTGGGCCTGCCGTGTGGTTAGTTGATGGTGTATATGTGCCCTTCCGAGGGGGAAGAGGGGGCAGTGGTGGAGGAGGTGGATCTCGCTGTGCAACTATACGGTTTTGCTGGTTCTTCTTCTCTTCAAAGCCAAAATCTGTGGCCACTGAGAAGGCGGAGTCTATAAACGGACAGGAACAGATCAGGATGATTGTAAGTGAAAGTGTTCACTAGCAACTACTGACTTTGGTGTATCTGCCCACGTAACCCAATGTATTATGTGTGCCATTTTTTATACCATACCTGTTTTTGAGGGCTTTACTAAAGTGCTATTGTTGATGTTATTTGAGGTGGATTTGGAGGTTCCTCTTTGAGGTGGGACTGGAACGCAGTCTTTGACTGGAACAGGTACAACAGGCTCCATCTTTCTGGGCAGTGAACTCCTTTTCTCAGCTAAAGGTGGACCATTTAACAGTGATGTTTTATGTATTTATGCATTGGTGAATGGTTTTCAAAATGTATTCAGCAGTGGAAAGTGTTTAATATTGTCATCATTTTAGCACAGGCAAAAAAAATGGACAGTAAAGCACAGGTCTTTTTCAGTGAACAGTGGGCATAAACTATTTGATGCAAGACCACAAATCTGTACATTCATACTGTCAGAATAAACCAAAAGAAAAACAAAATAAAACAAGAAAAGCAGGTTTTCATGGTTTTCTACTTTAAATGTTTTCCTTATCTGGACAAGATTTTCCTATTTTTAAATCTCCTTATAAAAACGAATATGAAAAATTGTTATATTTATACATGATGTTTTTGAGTTATCTTACCTTCAGTAATTAATAATTTCAGAGTATTACTGACAGTGTCTTGTAAAGGCGGGAATACACTACATGATTTTTGTCCCAATTTGCAATGCTTGGTTTGCAGTGCTGGACAATGCTTAGTTGACGAAAGTCAAAGTCAGTCTGCAGATTCTGGGCAGTCAGAGTTTCATGGACAAAATTCAGAAAACAAAGAAGATTATACATTATTATTATTCTGGTCATAAATATCTAGTTAAACCGATTCCCTAAAAACAAAATAATTTTATACGACTAACCTGACAAAATCTAGCAAAGGCAATGTTTCTGTTGCATTCGGAGCAACTTTAAAATCTGGTAGTGTGTGATGCACAGGTTTTCTATGTAACCATTTACAAAGTCAGCAACTGTATGATGCCTAGTGTTTTAATATCTGTTCATTTTGAAGTTGCGTAGTGTATTCAAACTTTATGTAGACTTTGGCACACTGTGAAATGTCAATGGACGATGTCAAGAACTGAAGCCTCTAAGATAAGAGTTTGAAAGACAAACTTAACCTGAGCTGAATTACAATCAACGAAGTAACAAATCAGAGAAATTATGCAGCAGGTGGCCTAACCTTTGACTTGATTGTGGTTGTAACAATGTAAACCAACACTAAAGAGTTATGTGTGTCAAACTTTCTGCCTGATACGAAGGACAAATTCTTCCAGGAAGCATTCATTACCAACAAACCTATAAATCTGGGTGTTGGTTACCCTGGTAAATAAATGATTAGAGTAGTTAATAAATAAGAAATGTGGCTTGATGTTTGTGGCTGCATCCTGTGTAGGGAAAATGAGGTATCACCTTGCTGTTTGGCCTTCGTCACATGCTGCAAGAAGGACCGAGTGTGAACGTCATCCTGCAGCTCCAGCAGAAGTTCCGGCGTTCGTTCGCCTTGAAGACGAATTCGTACCGTCGCTGTTGAGGAACACTGTTTCATATTCTCACTTCCAAACATCAAACATCTTTAGCAAAAGCACTTTGCTTAAGTGAATCGTTATTTATTTATTAAAGCAAAACGCCTTATGAAACCAGCCCAAGTACACATATTGCATTAAAATAGTGCATATAAGCTACCATTTCATACAATTTATAAAAATAAAATTAAATGGATAAGAGTAGCAATAAGCTGCTTAATCTGAATGCTGCTACAATAAGCTGCTTATGCCCAGAAAGGTATGATTGAACTATTTTTATTATTATTGAATTATGTAACAATTATTTGAAATACACTTGATTTGTATTCTATGCTTTTGTAAGTGTCCCAACACACTGCATACAATTGAATAAGACACCTAGTAAAATGGCTATGAATCAAGAAAATATAAAAATAATTTAAAACAAGGAATCATCTAAAACATAAACAATTGAAAAGCAGGCTAATTAAAAACTTACTGTTAATCGAGATGTCAATGAGAAGCGCTTCTTCAGCTTCTAAAATAGGAAATTAAAGAAAGTCAGGGACAGAAAGTCAGAGATAGACTGTACCAGGAAATATAAAACAACCTTCACTCTATGGTGACAAATGATTTTCAAATATTTGATCAGGAGAGGAAGATTTTATTATTCAAACAGTGCTTTTTATCTAAGCCTCACTGATAGAGACCAAAGGTGAGTTTGTACAGGGAGAAAACAATATAGTGAGGGCAAATGCATTTACACGATTACAAAGTCCTTTAGTAAATTATAAATAGTCATTAGAAGCTTACCTCGAACTATCTGAAAATGGTTATTGATGGGGATGGAAAGCTGGGGCACTGGGCTTATTACAATTGCTTCAGGGTTTGCCAGAATATCCAACCTAACAACAGAGATTCATTCATGAAATGTCGTACAAGAATACATAACCTGTCTCACAAGACTTCCTTTATCAAATCATTTTATTGTTCTAGGATTTTAACACAGTTGATTTATATTTAGATTTTTTTGAAAACAAACACTCAGTTTACAAATAAAAAGTGATAACACCACTTTTACTCACTTTATACGTTTAGCATGCATGCACTGTATAGTACACTATCATTCAAAAGTTCAGGGTCAGTATAATTTTATTTTTTAAAGAAGTGAATACTTTTATTCACCAAGGACATTGATCAAAAGTGACGTGTATTTCTATTAATCAAAGAATACTGGAAAAACTATATCAAGTTTCCACAGAAATATTAAGCAGCACAACAGTTTTTAACATTATTAATAATAATAATAATAATAAGAAATGTTTCGTGAGCAGCAAATCATATTAGCATATTAGAATGATTTTTGAAGGATCATGTGACACTGAAGACTGGAGTATGAAGACTGAAGATGGCTGCAGAAAAGTCAGCTTTGACATCACAAGAATAAATTTTAAAATATATTACAATAGAAAATAGTATTTTTAATTGTAAGAATATTTCACAAGGTTGCTATTTTTACTGTATTTGTGATCAAATAAATGCAGCCTTGGTGAGCACAAGAGACTTCTTTTTTTTTTTTTTTTTTTTTTAAAAGATAAATCTTACTGACCTCAAACTTTTGAACGGTATTGTATCGCTCATATTTCCACTATGGTCCAGCATAATCTTATCTCATCAAAAACGTAGCTTCAGAATGTAGAGGGTGGAAGGAAGCTTATAGAAATGCAGCAGGCTAAATGCATATTAGAGGACTAATTGCAGACCATATTTCACTCTCTGACAATAAGTGCCAACTCCAGGGCATCAGGTTCCTCTCAACGTGGTCATACCTCCATTTCACTCCACAGGAAATTCAATTACAGTGTATTATTGGAAAAAACGTCAGATTTCACTGCCTGAATGTGCCATGCAAACGCATGGAGGCAAGACTAGAACCCCTCTGTGCTGCCAGTGAGCCCTTCCCATTCAGTCTCAGAAGACGATAATTGCTGTAATGGATGCTGTTGCCAGGAAACGCAACACTCATGAACAAGGGAAATTTGGCCTAGATTTACTTATCAATCTCACATTCAATCAATACAAATAATATCCCAGTGTAGCGATGATGGTTATAATCTGCTCATGCCAAAAATATTTCCTTATTCTCTGAGGTTAAACTGTGGCACTCACTGTCACATTAAGGTTTCATTGACAAATGCAGTTTAAGCACTCCCCATCCACCCCAAAGGTCTGTCAGGCTAAATGAAACATAAAAAATACTTTTATTAGCTGGTTACACCTTCAATGATCTATACAAAGATGCTCTAGCAGTTCAGGTTAAAGGGACAGTTTTTTATAGATGAAGACTTTTGTTCATCTATAAAACTCAAACCTGCGATAAACCTGAAACCTGAGAAATTTCTGTCCCTCTACTGAAGGTCCATTCCACCACAACTTTGAAGCTTCAAAAAGTTCATGAAGTGATAATAAAAGTAATCGATATGAATTGAGTGGTTTAATTCAGGTCTCCTGAAGAGACACAATTGCTTTAAAAGATTACAACAGACATAATTTAGGAACTTATTGACATATAAACACTGATCAAAGCACATACATAGAGCTAATCGAATATGGTAAAGGTAAGCTTAAGTGTACTTGCTTGGCATGCAAGAACTAATGAGGTTTACTCTTGCGTGTCACGTAAGCATGTCTGAGTTTCCTTAATAACCAATGAGGTTTATTCTCGTACGTTAAGCACATACGGTTGAGCTGCACTGTAAAAAAAATTCCATAAAATTTACAAAAAAATAAAAAAAACCCTGGCAGCTGTGGTTGCCGGAATTCTACCGTTAAAAATACGGTAGCAACATTTTAGGTTTTACTGTTTATTTTAAATTTACAGTTAAATACCATAATTAAATTATATAATGTTAATACACCAACCTATTGAAGTACTGAAATCTGTTTTGTACCTTTGAAATACACTGATAACCACCAAATGCAGGTGGTGATGAGAAAGTCACATGATGAACAAATTCCATCACAAGTAGCTTTTAAATAATAACATGTATAGAAGGTGCTCAGTGTCATTCACACAAACACTAAACACCATGGTGAGACTCATTAAACTGAAATATGCAATAAACATTCATTTAACAACATTAGATGTAACATACAACCCTATTGTACACAACTGATAAGAAAAAACTAAGAAGAAACAGTTATTTCAAAGAAAAAACATCCAATTTGAAATGCAATGCAGGGAATTCTGGGAACGTCAGTTTACGGTTTTTCCCTGTAAATTTTACATTCTTTTTCACTTCCAAAAACGGTATTTCACCATGAAATTGTCTGCAATATCTATTAAAGTTTTTCACCGTATATATTAGGGGAACTTACCGTTAACCATTTAACAGGTTTTTACTGCATCATTTTCACAGTTTTTTACCGTTAAAATCACGGTCATTTTTTACAGTGTGCCGTATACCGTATTTCATGTGCTCTATGTATGCGTGATGATCAATGTTTATATGTAAATAAATGCCTAAATTATTTTCATTTTTAGGTAAACTATCACTTTAAAGACTTCATTTGTTGCTCTAACTCAGTGGTTCCCAATCCTGGTCCTGGAGAACCCCAACATTGCATGTTTTTTATGTTTCTTATCTAGGGCTGGACCAGAATATTAGATTATTCGAATATTCGTTCGGTGGGTTGGCATTCAATTTTCAATTTTGAGATTTGAATATTCTTTTTTTTTTTCTCCCCAACACCTGGCATCCCCAGCGAAATGGTTCACATTCGCGCTTGAATATGAATCGCCCATGAGTGAACGTCATGATTTAGTTCATCTGACTGGAAGAGAACAGATTTCAATGCTGATGCAGTCTGAGTCCGATGACGAAGAGGAAGAAGAACACGGAGACAGCGCAAAAAAAGAGATGGAGGAATATTTGAGAGACACTACTGAAGTACAGTCGGGCCCACTTGCATGGTGGAAGCAAAACAGTGACCACTACCCTAAATTGGCATTTGCAGCCAAACACCTCCTTTGCGTTCCGGCCACTTCAACTCTGTCAGAGCGCATATTCTCAAAAGCTGGCTATGTTGTAAATAAGACCCGAAGTTCCCTTTTACCTGAAAATGTGGACAAACTAATCTTCCTCGCACACAACATGAAAAGAGTGTATGTAGACTAAGCAGGTAGCTTCACTAGCTTGCAACCTGATTGTGATTTATTCAAAAGTTTGACTTTGTAAAGAAATAGTTTATTTATTGAAATGTGAGCTGTCTAGCCAGCCTAACGTTACCTTGTTCTATTTAGCTTATTACAGTTAGTTTTATTCTATATAATCCGCAGCAACACAGCCGCCACGCGTGAAGTCGATTGGATGAACGGTTCTCGACATAATAAAAATGCAAACAGACACACAGAGATTCCTGCCTTTATTAGAGAGAAGAATATGTTCAGCCCCCTCCCTCCGAAGCTTCGAATATTCGGTGTTGATTACTACCGAAGCTTTGAAGCTCAAAAAAATGGTATTTGGACCAGCCCTATTCTTATCTGACACACACATTTGAGGTCTTGGAATCTTTACTAATGAGCTGATAAGTTGAATTAGATGGGCACAACTATCTGCAGACGTAATTTGCATAAAATATTTCAATGCACGATTTTACATCTAATGCCTAATACATCACAGTCAATGAACGCTTCCTCATGCAGGTCTAAAATATTAACTGTGTACTTTGTTCTTATTGTTAGGAGATCCTTTTCATTACACATGGATTTAGCAAATAACATTTGTGACCTCTTTTGCCCAGTCAGTTCTTGAGATTTGAGTAAAGCTGAGTGTGTACAGTTTTAATGCAGTTAAAGAGTCTGTGTGCTCATGTGAGGCTTATTAGGCTCTAGGACACCGAGGTGGAATGCAGGATAATGGGCAGCATGCTGGCATCCACCACACACACAACGAAAGCCACACTGCCTCATTGCACAATCTTTCACAGAGTCTTCTCACATCTACAGCAACCAGCAGTTAGGGCGATATATAATTCATTTCTTTCAAATTAACATTTCTGGGGTTCTCAGAAGCAGAAGCTATCACAGTTGGCTAAAACAATAGTGAATAAGAGACTACAACAGATATGATTTTTGCATTCCCAACAGCAAAAGACAAAAAAACATGATAGTTTTTTCCACGACTTTGCAAAAGAGGAAAAAATAGAAAGAGTTTGATTATGGCAGTCTGTTCAGAGAAAGATGTCAAATTTACAGCCATTACCTCTGTCACTTTATTAGTAACACCCTTGCAGCTGTGTTAACATTTTTAATGCTAATATAACAAAATATACTGTTATAAATGTACATTACATTTTTTAAAAAATGAAAAAAAAAAGACCTATAGAGTGGAAATTCGGGTCCATATTCAAGATCTTTAAGGTCTATGAAATTGCTGAAGTTTTAGGGCTGCTAATCAAGAATAACTATAACATACATCATACTTGAAAGAAAAATATATATCTAGTAAGATATATCTTATGTAAAACGTAAAAACCATCGGATGTAAAAACAAATAGCAGCCCGTTAAAAGCCAGCTGCATTCTCAAGATAGAGATGCTCATTAGGCAGCTAGCAATTAGACAGCTTGTTTTGTGGGTTTGGCTGCTAATCATGTCAAAAAGGCCAAAAACGACAACACACACAATCATCAATGTAATAACACAGTAGCAATGAACCACCTGACAGAATGAGCAGTTCAGTCCAGCAGAGACTGAATAGCTGCTCATGTTTCTCAAGCTATAAAATTAACTTTTGCAACTAATCCTGTTTTACACAAAAGTACTGTTTAGTATAACAACAAACCTATGTGAATAAAGTGAAACAGAAAACAGATCAAACAAATAGAGTCTACTCACTTGAATTGTCCAGAACACTCTAACAGGGACAGGAGTCTTGGTTCTTTTTGTCCATTTCTGAGCTCATGTCCTCTAACAGTCTGAAAAAAATCACTGTCAAGGATTGAATTGGATAGCTGGAGGCAGAGGAAAAGGGAAAAGGGTGGAAAGTGTGACGCCTCATGGCTCTCACATGCCCCCCTCTCCTTCTCCCTCCCTCACACCATCAAACAACTTGTTGGACTTTACATAAGTTCATTAGATAAGTGATAAAACATTAGGGAAATTCCTATCATACCTCAAGATATGTAAAAGCGCTATTCTCATAATAAACGGCCGTTGTTTCTGTAGCATCTATAATGTCATAACTACAGACTCATCATATCAAGTGACATGACAATGTCACGAAATGATGTTCAAGTTACTCCTAAAAGAAACAAGAGCATGTTAAGATAAACAAAACGCTTACCACGAGAAACTTGTGTAACTTCTGTATGACAGCAGAGAGAAAACAGCAACCGAAATGACATTTGTAACGTTATTCGGTTCAGTCTCTTTAATACATTTACAAAACGAAAATACATGTTATTTTTAGCATTGCAGCTAGGCTAACAAGACAGCTAAATGACTTTAAAAGAGACAGCTACTGCTCCATATAAAATGAAAATGAACAACCGAGCTCTCAAATAAAGGATACGGCCAAACACTGGTTATCGGACATCCCGAATGAAGACTCCATCATGAATGTTGTTAAATGTGTTGAATTAAAGCTGTCAGGCGGCTAGCTAACAGGCTAAACTCAGCGCGACTGTTTTCTCACGCCAGACTCCACCCCGCACCGCGTGTGAAGCGCTGGCCTTCCGGGATGATTGAGAGACGGGATCGCCCGCTCGCTCGGGAAGAATTTAGCCCGTAAAAACGAGTTTTGAATAAACACGGGTGTGGAAAAATACAATCAATGTACACTCGCTCTTCCAAAACGAAGTGACGTAGAAGTGACGTAAGAATGCGAGTCAGCTTGTGAACCGGAGCGGAGTCATTGAACTCCGGGGAAAACGACTCCCATTGAATACTTGTATACCGAATTCGGGGTTGATGACAGTTGTGTTGTCGCGTTAATAAGTCAATGACCTCTCGAGTGATGTTCGGGTTTACTTCTGCCAAAATATGTCGCGTTGTCCCGGACGCAACATCACTGGGTGTGTTATGACCTGCTCAGGGACGTCAAAGATGCTCAGCCTTTTCGCATCACTGTGTGTAAACACAGAATGGGTTACTGCACTCTTTAAATATTGACTTTGTAGAGTTTCCGTCAAACGCCCTGATATTAATCAGATAGAAAGTTGTTGCCAAATCTCAAATATTAAAATGGATATGGATATACGCGTTCTTTTGGTTGCATAATGTGTGTGTGTGTGTGTGTGTGTGTGAAGTATAGCCTATTATTATTTCAGTACCACATTCAGTTTATATATATTTTTATAGTTTGTACTGCAACTATACTAAAAGTGAACTTATGGGTATACTGATAGTTTACTAATTAAATACTTGTAGCATTTTTAGTACACTTTGAAGTATACTTTCAGTAAAATACTTTTTTAGTAGTTTTATGCTGCTAGTATACTCGTAAGTTTTCTTTAAGTAAACTTTACATCATATTTTAAGTATACTACTATGTCCCTATTTAGGTATTAATTTGTATATATTTTGTTATATGAATATCTGAACATACAAAACATCAAAAGAAAGAACAAGGTATCTGCTTGTAAAGAATAACATTTTATTCTAATTCATTTCATTCTTTTTTATAAACACTTCAATGTGGGTAAGTTTCATAAATAAAAAATAAAGAAATAAACAACATTTTGAACAAAAAGCTGAAAAAAGACTATGAATTGGTTTCAGAATGATAATCAAAATGTAGATGGAGCCGATCAACACCCCAAAGCTTGACAGTCATTATTACCTCTTCATGGTTCAACATTTTATTCCATAACATTACACAGTTTTGATGCTGTTTTATGTCAGATGATCGTGTTAGATTACATGTGGAAGCATCTGTTGTTTTGGTTTCTTTTTCACTTGTGTTTTTTTTTTTTTTTTTTTTTTGTGGAAATTCTGTACAGGATATATGCAGTATCGCCCCCTACCATATAACAATGAAAACAGATTCTAGGAGCACAAGTTTGTAATGTGCACTCCAAAGAAATCAGATCACAGACTTCCATCCCCAATCATTAAAAAAAAGTTTAAATTATGTATGAAAATGCATACATAAACATAAGCAGGTGGGTTTGATACCATGTCACAATTCTCATCAGACATTTTAGAAAATCTTATCTTGGACTTCACTCATGTTAAATCGTATAATTAGTGTTTATTTTATTAGGGAAAACAGTCAGACATCCAGAAAACATCCAGATTAAGCAGATGAGGTTTTGATTTTGTGCATGGCATAAGGGCTGCTGTTGATATGTGGCCAGATGTCTCCATTGGGCATCTCAGGTTTGTCCTCATCCTTCCTCTCCTCCATCACCACTGTCATTATCATCTCTGGGTTGAACACATCTGGCGTGCGGTAAGGGCGTGCGAGGTGGCGAAAAGAAGACCGCAAGGAGGCGTCATCATCATCAAAATCATCTATTAGTCCTCCATGTGTCCTGTGGGAGGACTTGAGCTCATCTCCTAGCACAGAGGCCAGGTCTTTCAGATCTCTAATCAGGGTGGATTTGAGACCAAACAAACACAGCAAGAAGAACAGACCAGCACAGATACCAGAGACAAAGTATAAAGCCACTGTCTCTGGAAGACCTTGGAGAAATGGAAATGAGAGGCCAAGATGAAGAAAATAAAATTTAATAAACAATATAATAGAACAATAGAAACAGCAAGAGGATAAATCAAGAAGTAAGATACTTCCACATTTAGTATATGAGAAGGCCATTGCTGACTGCTGATGTTAGCAAACTATGAAGATATATATGAAAATATATATTCATTCATATGCATTTATTCATTTGTTCTATAAGGCTTTGGCGCTTGTATATAGTTTATATGCATGTATGTTACTGATACATGTTGCATATAACAAGATTCATGTGTACATTTTAAAATCAAACAAAAAGTTGATCATAAAAAAAGAAAGATGAATAATAGAAAGTAAAAATGGCATCAAATCATTTAAACATTTTGGGATCAGACCACACATCTGACATACCCTGGATTTGGGAAAAGATTTCCAGAGAGTTGGTGAAAATGTTTTGTGGTCTGGACACACCGGGACCAGTATACCACCCTCCTGTGAAGGGGGAAGACGGGATTGGATCCAGCAGTCAGCAAGACCATCAACAACCAATGAATGGCAGTTCCGTTATATAGTTATATAATAAAAACATGCAATTTTTATGTTCTCTTTTATTTTGTTAAAACTATTAACATTTTGCAGATTCTGCAAGGTGTGTGTAAAGTTTTGACCATAACTATATAACTTTCCTGTCATTTTTTCATATGCAGTACTCACACATGGAATGAGTCAGAGTTATTACATTGAAAACATTTTTTTTTAAATACAAGCTAGTTTATTAAAATGAAAATTAGCTTAGTAATTAAGATAATTTGCACTATAAAATTATTTTTCTTACCATGTGTATAGTCAGAAAGCAAGAAAGGATCTATGTTTCCACGTCCAACATCTTCCAGTAGATACCGTGGTACTAAACGCACAACAACAAAGTAAATCTTTTTATGCTGCTTCAACATTAATGTATAAAGTATTTATAGTTTCTCTAAACCTATTGAAACATACCACAAGTGAAAGAAACTCGCAAGTGCTTTTTGGTCCCAGGGAAACAGGGGTCTCCAAATCCCTGAACATCAGCCAGAATGGAGCAGTTCGTCCTGCCATGACATTTCCTTGACACTCTCCTCAAGGCTGACGGAGACAAGCACTCTAACAGGAAACAAGCGTTTAAACAATCTCATCAAATGAATGACTATTTTTAAACATATAAGATGACCTCTGTTCTACTTTGTACAATGAAATAAAACATAATTTGGTGCCTCTGCTGTTGTAGCAAAACCTTCCCACTAGATGGGAGAAGTGTGTTATTTCAGTCTCAGACCTATGTCTGGTTTAGTTTTAGCCTCCTGAGGGCACTCAAGGCTGTCATGCTCCAGGTGGCCAAACGTGGCTGAATAGATGGCCAAAACTGTGTCATTCTTACAGGCCAGCTTCAGCCGCTCATTCTCACACACTGTTCTCGAACGATGATGCTCTGTGGAGAAGGAAAACCCATTAGTTGTGTGAAAAACAAGATATTTTGAATCTGATCAAAAAGATAGTCAGATTCAAACGTTTACATGCTTATTTTGTTCCTACTGATCAGACTGTTTCTAATCTAAACCACCGCTTTCAATCAGATCGAAATTCATTCGGATCAAGCTCAATCAGATTGACTGAGGTGTTTACAAGCCTTTTCAATCCAACTGAGCTATCAATATGATTATTCGAGTGCATGTAAATTTAGATGTCCTGTTTGGTTACAAAATATCACTGAAGCACAAATATAGGTGTCTCACCAGGCTTGCACTTGTAGGAGACAATGATGTATTTGCTGGTTTCAGGGCAGGGATCTTGACCAAACACAGGACTCACCACAGGAATCTGACACTCCTGTCGATCCTGGCACTCAGACATCACTTTCTAGACATTAAAAAACCAAACACATTCTGATTGGAATTCGTTAATCATTATGAGTTCTAGAGATTTTTTGTCTCTAGAATTAAAGAATGAGTAAATTCAGATCAAAGATACCTGAATGGCTGTGGTTGATGTACAGTCTGTGTTTTCCTCTGTTATGTTTGGGTTTGTGTTTGGGCATAGATATGGACTCGGAACACGGCGTCCATAAAATGCTGATAGAACAGCCACAGATGTTCTGGTGGGGCATCTGAAGGACAGTGTCTCTCCATCACAGGCATGGGCTGTGTGGTTCTTCAGGATCCTATGGAGGTAATCTAAGAAGAAAATATATGTAGACAAAACATCAGATAAAGACCCATGTCACTGCTCAGCACACAAACAAGGCATTGTGAACGCATTTAGAAAACAGTATTGTAGACCGCAGCTAATGTACACAGATTCTACAAGCCTGTTGTAGTGCAAATCCAGCAGAATGGCAATGAGCAAACCAACTCCATCACTTATCTAATCTTGCGAGGCATGGCTGACATTAAAACTTTGTGATGCTGAAAGCTCTTCTCAGGTTTCTACCACAATTGCTGTTTTAATCTTACAAATACAGTAATACAATAATAGAGATTTCCAACTGGGTTGGAACCCAGGAGGGGACAATTGTAAAAAAATAAAATAAAAATAAAAAATAAAATAAAATAAATAATAATATAAAATGAAATAAAATTAAAACATAAAATAAAAGAACATTTTGTTAAATATTTCGCATCTTGGTGGGCCTTTGCAATTATTAATGAAACCTTTTTTAATAATACATATCAGTGATTTTGAAGAAGAAATGGTAAACAACAAAAATAATAAAATGATTAATAATACAAATTTATTAATAATAAATTTTAGTGATTTGAGAGGGGAAAATGGAAAACTGACAAAACAAACATTAATCATTTTAGTGGGCTTATGCAGTTATCAATAAAAATTTTTTTTAAATATTTTATTTCTGTTATTTGGGAGGAGAAAATGGTAAATAAAATAAATAATAAAATAAAACAAAAATATTGGCAAGACTTTGCATTTATTTGTATTATTAATACATAATGCATTACTATATTTAATACTGTTTTTTGGGGATTAGTCTAAAAAGATTTATAGACAATCACAAAATAACATTAAAAATCTAATTAAATTAATTAAAAAATTAACTAAAATTAAAATAAATAAATAAATAAATAAATAAATAAATAAATAAATAAAATAAAATAAATCTCAAGTTAAGCTGTTGACATGTTGCCTTTAAAAAATTCTATTAGGAAACCTGAAATCTGCATTGAAAGAGAGAGCTAGAGGTCAAAGACCGCCATGTAGTCAGAGGAAATGACCCCAACAGGATTTGAAAGAGGTCTTCCTGTTCACTGTACTACGAACTTGGGATTTCAATCTTGGAGAACATAAGTGGAAAACATAAATGAGGTATACTGCAGAACATTTCCTTCTCTAGAAGCATTTTTCTCTTTCTTATCCTCTGCTTTTCCACGCAGCTCAGGTTTCTAGACTGTTATGTTGTAAACATGCATGGCTACGTTCCTTTACTGGACCATATCCACAAGTATTCAATGAGAAGGAACTGGATCAATGGCAATTGTAATGTTTGGCCTGTACCTCTCTCTCTCTCGGGTTAGGCCATTCTGCTTCTGTAGAGCCCTCTGTTATGCAGTGCCAGGCACAGACAAACACACATAAAAACACAATGAGCTATTCTTGGCTGATTATTACTTGAAGCCACTATACATTTGTCAGGGAGACTTAAATGCTGTCTTTCATGGTACCATGACACATAAACACTGCAGCTGGCTTCGTATTTTTGGATTCTAATGTCTTTTGATTCCCAAAATATAGTGTATTTTGCACTCCTTCAGACTAGCTTTTACGCAAAATGTTTGTCTTTGGTTCAGAATGGGTTAATGTAGATAACTGCCTTCATTTCCTATATAGATTGTCCTTGAACAATGGAGGAGGATGGGACAGTTCTGTGACCCTAACACCCGTCTCTCTTAAACTGATACACTACAGATTGTTGACAAGGATTATGTGAAAGACAAAATACAGAATGTTCTCTTTCCTTTCGGAGGTTCGTTCCAATAAAGCATGCTGAATTTCCTCTATCACAGTCATAAAATCAGAGAAAATCACTCACCAGAGAAATCTGGAGCTGAAGAGGTTTGCCGTGTGTTGACAGCTAGGGCGACGAAGAGGAAACACCAGGACCAACAAGAGCTCCATGGAGACATAGTGCACAACGCACATTACAAAGTGCTGTGTTTTTTAACTAGGAGAAGTTTTTTGGCTGTTTACTGCCCTCTGACTTCTGACCAGGAGAAAGGGGTCAATGGAGGCATTGTGCTGAGAGGAGAACAAGTGCTCTTTCAGCAGCATTGACACTGACATACATTTGTGTCACTGCATTAATTAGACAGTTTTCATGCTTGTTTTCCATTTATTTATCAAAAGGGCTTTTTGAGGTGAAAGAGTTCACACGTCTGTTTTTAATAAACAGCCACCCTGATGATAATAAATTTAGTTTCCAGTCAAAAGCACCGAACAGATTAGTGTTCAGTAATACTGATCAGTCTAAATCAGAATTTTTGTCTTATTTAAAAGTAAAAATATCTGTTACAAGTTAAATTAACCAGAAAAGAACATTAATGTAAGATATTAGGACTTGTTTTCTGTATACACTGCCATTCAAATGTTTTTTTTTTTTTTTATAATTTAAAGAAATTAATACTTTTATACAGCAAGGATGTGTTAAATTGATAAAAAGTGATAGTAAAGACATATTGATTTCTATTTTGAATATGCTGTTCTTTTTTAATTTTTATTCATCAAAGAATCTTGAATAAGGTATCACAGGTTCCAAAATAAATAAATAAAATAAAAAATTAAGCAGCACAACTGTTTCAAACATTGATAATAATTCAGAATATTGGTAATAAATCAGAATGATTTCTGAAGGATCATGTGACACTGAAGAATGGAGTAATGGCTGATGAAAATTCAGCTTTGCATCACAGGAATAAATTACAATTTAAAGTATAATAAAACAGAAAACAGTTGTTTTAAATTGTAATAATATTTCACAATATTACTGTTTTTTCTCTATTTTTGATGAGCAAAATATACTTCTTTATAAAACATCAAAAATCTTGCAGATCCCGAACTTATATCATACACATTGATCTCAAATGTTTTAATATATCTTAAAATGTATTTAATAATATAATAAATTTATATTATAAATAATGCAACATATGTTACTAATATTTAGTCTTTTTGAAATATAATTTAATATAATACAATGTTTGAATTTCTTGTTTTCAGCATATATCACATAAAACTATACACTTAAAACAAGACAAAAAAAAACATTTGTTGGTAGGGTAAGAAAAATAAACCTATATAAGCTTTTTTTTTTTTTTGTGAAAGAAATTAATATTTATTAGCAAGGATGCATTCGGTTGATCAAAAGTGACAATAAAGACCTGTTACAAATGATTTCTTTTTAAATAAAATGAGTAATGATGCTGAAAATTCAACTTTGCCAACAGAGGAATAAATTACATTAAAAAATGTATTAAAAGAGAAAAATAATTATTTTAAATTGTAATAACATTTCACAATCCGTTACTGTATTTTTGATCAAATAACATTTCTTTGATCAAAAAAAAAAAAAAAAAACAGTAATATTGCCTTAGTGAGAATAAGACTTCTTTCAAAAACATTACAAAATCTTACCAAACTTTTGAATGGTAGTGTACATAAAACAGACATTCTCTGAAAATAAGTATTGTTATCTTACACACTTTTGTTTCTTGAGTGGATCTTGTTTTAAGAAGGTTTAGATTTGTATTTATTTTTTTTATTTCATCATTTTTGTAGTGCATTAAATCAGATTTCTCTCCAAGAAATGATCTTTGCTGAGCTTGAGTATTTTGTTTCCTTTGCTTGTGTTGATGTACAGTGACAGCAGTGGGCTCTCGTAATCAACATTTGGGGTCCTGTTTCGGGAGATAAAGCACATATTTTCCAACTGTGTGTTCCCAGCTGCTGGATGTCCTGTAGATAGCCTATCATCTGAGGATAAGTGCTTCCTCTCTCAGCCTGGAGAAGAGAGGTCAGTGGTTAGTGAGCGCATCACATTTCTGTATTCCAGAAACACTAGAAAAAGCAACTCTGTCACCATAGCAACTAAATACATATAGCTAGAAATATGAGTCTTGTGTCAGTCTGCTATCTCTATAAGGACAGTATGTTATCTGAACATGCACTGACTAGTAAGCAGAAGACAGAAACAGCACAGGACCCTCTATATGCTGTGTCTTAGCTTTCTCAGCAATCTGTCAATACAAACACCCTCCCTGAGTCACTCCCACTTATGAGATTGGTCTAGTGCATGACAGGAATGTTTTTGAATTAAATGCTGTACAATAAGGTGCTGACCTTTGACATCTTTGCTTAGTGATTGCGATGGTGACATCAGATTAGAGGCTTAGTCTTGCATCCTTACAGCTCATCATCTCTATGGTGATTTCTTGTTTGGTGGTATATTCTTTGCGGTGCTGCAGTATAATGGGAATGAAAAGCTAGCATGGACTAAACAGCTCACAGCTCGGATATGTTACTCATAGTATCCTGTTGGCTCCAGGAGGAGTGAGTACACTGGGTAAACTGGCACGGCTCATTTCCTGTCCTGGCCGAAGTGGAGCTCGTTTAATTTCCAGGATTTGCTGGGAGTTTCCATGTCAGGCTCTTGTTTTGTATATATACAGTACAGTATTATCACTAGCCTCTTTATACTTAAAGGGATAGTTCACTCTAAAATGAAAAAAGTGATCATTTACTCATCCTTAAGGCATTGAAAACGTTTTTCTTTCTTCTGTGGAACAGAAAAAAAGAAATTTAAAATTAATGTCAGAGCTGCTTTCTTCCAAACATTTTTTCTACGGATCATGAGTTGACAAGCTTCATCATTAATATAGTCCTTGTACACTATATTGTTTATACAGCTTATTTTAACTTACTTAACATGTAAGAAAGATTTTTTATCAGATTCATTACACTGTAAAAAAACAAATTCGTAAAATGACAGAAAAAGTACTGGCAGCTCATTACACACGACATTATCCATTAATTTTATGGACATTTCTGTTAACACAATGCAATGAAGTGTAAAATTCAAAATACTGGTAAAACACCTGTAAAAAATAAATACGGAAAAATTCCTTCAAATTATACAGTATATTGTGGCCTAATGTTAAAGATTTTTTTGAGAGTGTAGTAACTAATAACTAGGTAAATAACTAGAAGAATAACTATGTGCGGTAAAACTATTTGCACTAAAAACCAACGTATTTATAATTGCAATAATACATAAAAATAATATGATAAAAAATACAAGTTAGCAGCATAACAAGCTGTTTTGTACATCTAAAGATAACTGGAAGCGGATGATATCAGAAGTCTCACACATTCAAGTTACAAATGGTTGCATCCGCTCTTACGATAAAAATAAGGTGGCTGTATTACAAAAAATATTGCTTTAAAATTCTAACTTGACAAACGTGGTTAAAAGAGCAGCTTGGACATTCTACTAAGTCATACAGGTTTCAAATACACATGAGTGTGAATAAATAATGAAGTTTCATTTTTGGGTAAGTAAATGGTCCACTTTTAAAAGTCTTTGTGAGGAAAGAACAAAACTCGAGGTCCTTTTTCATATAGTAGTTAGGTGTCTGCTTTTCACGGTAATTTTGTTTCAAAATAGTATGAATTCCCCAAAATGATGCAATAAGTACCCTTAATACAACATCTGTGTGCTGAATGAGGAAATGAAACTCTTGCCCATTAATGTTTATTTAAGAGGCTGAAAATAAATATGTAACTTTTTTAAAGAATGACACTGTCACTATAATTTCTATTTTATATAGGCTAGATGAATTTTTAGTTTACGTTGGTGTAAGAGATTAATTTTATGGTGTAAGTTATTTTGAGAGTGTTTACATGTTAATATGTGCAGTTATGGGGGGAAACCGTGAGATGACAGAATTGTTTCCCCTGACTCAAACCGCATCTGTGATCTCAAGAGGTCTGCACAGGGAATGAGGGAAACTACCTATTTGTTTAAAAGAACCAATCCCTTGAGAGTGATCGCATACCCACACCCTCATTTGTCCACTAACACACAATTGTGTGTATCTTAGCAATAGACTTCTGTTGTTTTATATATAAACTACACATACTACAGACTAACCCTACCACACAACTTAATATCACAGAGAGAAAAAAAACCATATATATATATATATATATATATATATATTTTTTTTTTTTTTTTATTATTATTCAAATTTATGAATCATTATTCCAACTGAGGACAACCCCAATGTTCCCCAAGGAATTTAGCTCACTTTTTCTTTTTTTTGCTGTGTCTCAACTGATATTAAAAATGAATTTGGGTTGTTTTTGAAAGGTTTTACCAGAGGTTACTGGAAGTTAGAAAAATTCCAGAGAAGATGATAATATGAAAGAATATGAGTCAGAATGACAAATGAACTGAATCTTTAAAACACAGAGAAGATCGCTCTGTGGTCTGACGTGAAAGCAATTATATGTTTTCTTTAAAGTGGAAGTTAAAGTGGAATTGACTGATTTATAGTAAAACAGCCCCTACATCACACAGTTGAAAGGAGCACATTGTGATTGTGATTGAACATACGGGAGGGAGGAATGTTACTAAGAGGTCAGTTTCAGCAGAAACATACGTCTGTGTTAAGTGTTAATAGTCTACACAAATGGAATGTGGCCCCTGCTTCACGTCTGAAATAACACTGTGACGTTTCTCCTGAGTGTAAATGCATGTTGGATAAAATGAAAAGCTATTTTTGAGCTCTCTGTCACATTCTGGCATCAGAGTTATATAGTTGGGGTCACGCCCATCCTCTCTAGCCTCCCTCCCTCTTGACTTTTAAAGTCTGTAGCCGGAGGGAGACAGCAGACAGCAAAAGTCTGACTAACTTTCACACATTACAGCTGCTTACGAATCTTTTGGAGATCTTCAACTCTCTGGTCATTTGTGGAATACTTTTCACGGAGGTCTGGACTAACTAAAGTTGTTTTCCTGCTGAAAAACAATGGCACTCAGACAAGACTCAGATAAAGAACCACGAATCGAGCTCTTCATAAAGGTCAGTTGCTTAATTTTAAGTTTTATTTGGTCAGATACTCTTATTCCAAATTCAAATTATATTAAATATGAATAATACATAAATGTAAAAGAATATCTATAATACATAAAACATCTATTTTAAAAATAAAAAATAATTATAATTTATTATTATTAATAATAACAACTTAAAATGAAACAATTTAAAGCATCCACTGATCTGAATATTGAGGTGGGGATGTGTCAATAGAGCACGTGTCAACTGTGATTAGGTCCGTTATTATGTAACCCTTATTGTTGGAATAATGATATTAAACTCACTGAATTATACTAACTTTTGATTGAATTGTTGTAGTTAATAAAATAGTTTGCATACAGCTCGCCTCGTATTGTCAGCCTATTATATCAATGTTATTTTTTTCTGAATGACGGGGAAAAATATACTTCACACTCTTATGGACTAAAAAAATGGCTTGTAACTTCTTGAGCGAAAGTGGATTTATGGTGGATTTACACTCCACCAGTACTTTCTGTTAGGGAAGGTTTTCATTTGGGCAGTATGATTCAGAGGTTGACATGGGCGTCACAGTCAACTCAGTTAACACGTACTACTGAAGACTGGATAGTATGGTTGATATATAACTGTTCTCTCTTACGCTGCTCTTTATCAGACATACAGACAGGACTGAGGTCATCTTATCAACACACACACACACACACACAGAAAGACTGTCAGCTGTAGGCTCCCTGTCGTCACACCCATAAACATGCTTACGTTTCCTATACTGTAGATCCCATTACCATGCTTTACCAGTATTACTACAGTTCATAAATGAGTAGGATATGGATGAGTGGTGGCCTTTAGGACCCAAAGATCATCAAAGGTTTGTAGATGGTCACCAAGTTATTTATAATTCACTTGTTTATGTTCTTATTTGAAAAGATGTGCATCATGGGCGATAGTAGCATAGTTTATATCTGTTATCTCCCTCTTCTGGACAATTACTGCTTTTCCTCTATTTGCATCAAGCTCTTGAATTGTCCACCCACACCCACCCAATAAATGGGCTATTTATGTCCTATTCTTTTTGAAGGGAGGGATACATTTAGTTAAAAATAAAAGCTATCCATCTTTAATAACAGACTGCTGGGGGTCTCAGAGACACCAATTGTCCTAAAATATCTTAAGAACATACTGACTACATTTATGTACATTTAAGAAAATGGTTTGTTCAAAAAGCAGCAGTCTGAAACATCATGTAAACACAAATGCTACATTCTAAAAAAAAAAAAAATCTGTATTGATTTTTCACAGGTGTTTTACCGGTATTTTGAATGATGAATTGCAGTGCATTGTGTTTTAGGGTTAAAGGAAATATCCGTAAACTTAAAGTCTGGATAATGAATAATGTCCTGGCAGAAAACCAATTTTTCCAGGTTTTTTGCCAGTTTTTTTTTTTTTCTCATAGTGTATTTACAGGATTAAGAGAAAACAGTTTAACATACCTGGATTTCTGTCATGTAAAAGCATGCAAGGCATTCTCACAATTTTTTGAAGAGTAGACATGTGCATGGATAAAACCTGCAACTATAGAAATGGAAAGCTGCGGAGAAAGCAAACAACATGTATACAGTACTATTTAAAAGTTTGGGGTTAGCAATTTTTTTTTTTTAAGTAAATTAATACTTTTATTCAGACAGGATGTATTAAATTGATTAAAAGTGACAGTAAATACATTTATAATGTTAAATGCTGTTATTTTAAACTTTCTATTCATCAAAGAATCCTGGAAAGAACTCACAGTTTCTACAAAAGACATTAAGCAGAGCAACCGTTTTCAGCGTTAATAATAACAAACGTTTCTTGAGCACCAAATCAGCATATTAGAATGATTTCTGAAGGATCATGTGACACTGAAGAAGACTAGAGTAAAAGTGATAATAGTAACTGTAATAATATTTCACAATATTGCCCTCACCCTCATGTCTTTCCAGAATGCGAAGAACACTGAAAAAACACTGAACCCCACTGACTTTAAGTTTATTGACACTGATACATTCTTTTCGTACACATCTTTTTTAGAAAGAAAGTCTTAAAGAAAAATAGTTTTGACATGAGGGTTCGTAAATGACAACAGACTTAATTTTTGGGTGATCTAAATCAGAAAATCATATGAAAAGAATTTAAAGGGAAAATAAAGATTCATTTCAAACGAATTATTAATATTTTTATACACGAGTCTGTTAGATTCCAAACATAAAAAAACAGTACAGTCAATCTTAACAGAATACGAGGGTTAAGGAAATCTACAGTGTGTGCTTCTCTGTCTACATGTATGTGACTTAGTGTCTAGTCGTGCATATGTGATACTGACCATGCATTTCTCTCTTTTTTTTTGTCTCAAGGCCGGTCATGATGGAGAGAATGTGGGGAACTGTCCCTTCTGCCAGAGGCTTTTCATGGTTCTTTGGCTGAAAGGAGTCAAGTTCACAGTAACCACTGTTGACATGAGGAAGTGAGTGTCAAATTAAGCTTTCATATCTCTGAAACGATAAAGCTATCTAATGGAATGGAATTCAGTAGACAAATAGCGAAATCTGAGGAACTATGGGCCAGCACCAGACTGAATTTGATAACACTGGGGGCGGTCAGTTTACTACAAACACGATCAAGGCAGTGTGAACTTTCCCATTGCACTGTTCCCATCTAAATCTTCTAAAGCAAATGCAGCTTTCACTCATTTACCAGCTGGACACTCCCATATCCGTGTGCTTTGAGTGATTAAACTGAGTTTAATATTGTTTTAAAGCAGCATTAATCACTTTAGGTCTCATTCAAAGACTCTCCATGTAAAATAAATGACTTCATATTGACCATGTCCGCACCCTGTGGTTTACACTCCCTCTGCTTTGCTCCACCCTGTGTTGTTTAGAAAGCCAGAAGAGCTAAAAGACTTAGCTCCAGGTACCAACCCCCCTTTCCTCCTGTACAATGGCACACTGAAGACCGACTTCATTAAGATCGAAGAGTTCCTGGAGACCACCCTCGCCCCTCCCCGGTATTATGCATGCCATATCAAACATATTAGCTTCACTTTGACGAAAACATTTCATAAAGAGATATTATTCTAATGTTATTCTGTCATAAATCATATGACTGCGCTTATTTAAGTAATATCTGACACACTGACATTGCTGTGATAAATAAAAAATATAAACTCAGAACTTCATAATAGTTATTTCTGAATCAGTATTACTGTTTTTCATTTACTTCATTTTTTATCAAATAGCTGTATTTCACAATATTTTTTGATCATTTTTACTTTTTCAATCAAATAAATGCAGCCTTGGTGAGCATAAGAGACTTAAACGCATTAAAACCATTAAAAAAATCTTACCGATCCCAAACATTTGAACAGAAGTGTACCTATGACAGCACATTTATGGAACAAAATAAATAAATAAAGACCTATGGCATATTTATCATGCATTACTGTAAGCTTAAGCACTTTTTATGTAAATGTTGTTGGATGTCCATCTTTTGGGTGTGTGAAGACTGGCTGTAAATATTTCTCTCTGTTTTATCCTATCAGCTATCCTCATCTCAGCCCCCGCTACAAAGAATCTTTTGATGTTGGTGCTGACATTTTTGCCAAGTTCTCCGCGTTCATCAAGAACAGCCCAAACAATGCTTGTAAGTTTCATTCAAAACCAAGACATACATGAAATGAAAAAATTACACGTTTTTCCTTACTTCATTACACAGCCATAACAACTCAGTGTCTAGAACTACTTTTTACGCCACAAATTCATGATGCTGTTTGCTAGTTCAAAAGGTGCGTCCTGTCTAAAGGTGCAATAACATTAACGAAAACTCGAAGGCAAAAAGTTTATTGTCTACTGTCAGTATTGTAGCAAATAGTGATGTTATGAAGCACACAAGCTTGTTGGTCAACACGGAGAATATATTTCGAAATCTGCTTGAGACGTTTAATCGGCCGCATGATTCAGTGTTTTGAACAAATCAGTTGAGTGAATGATTCAATGACTCGTTTAAAATAACAGCCGTGTGTTTCTTCTAGATGAAGCAGCTTTTTGAAACGAATCGGTTAAATGAATGAATGGTTCAATTACTCATAAGGACTGTCATTTGTCGCCACCTACTAGTTATTGGGGGGCAGAAAGAGTAATTGAAAATCCACGCCTGTCAGTAGCTACAGACAGTGGGTGATCTATTAACAGTTATATGAAGATTTTTACTTTTTCTATCAGTAAAGCTGAAACCAGATGATATTAGAAAATATTTAGCTACATAATTAGATTAATTTACAGACACTTAGGCCTATTTAATGGAACAAAACAAAATTGGTATCTAAGTATTCCTGTGTGTGTAGACACTGTGGCATCACAATTAGGCTATAATGTACTATATCACTCTAAAATATTTCTTTTTTTTCTCTATTGTTTGATTGCTCAGTCTACGAAAAAGCCTTATTGAGGGAATTTAAGCGCCTGGATGACTATCTGAACACTCCGCTTCAGGATGAGCTGGATCAAAACATCAGCGTATCCAAAAGAAAGTTCCTTGATGGCAACCGCTTGACACTGGCAGACTGCAACTTGTTACCAAAACTGCACGTCATCAAGGTGATACGCCTCTGTGGTTTACATGTTCACAGGCCTGTGTGATTTACCAAAGCTATTTCATTTTAAATACATATTTATAAATCTGTTCATTCTGTTTTTTGGTTTTGTAGGTTGCTGCCAAAAAGTACTGTAATTTTGAGATTCCTGCTCAGTTCACTGGAGTGTGGCGTTACCTGCAGAATGCACGTGAGAGAGAAGAGTTCAGCCAGACCTGTCCAGCTGACATTGAAATTGAGAAAGCCTATCTGAGTGTGGCCAAGAGGAACTGAACTTCAGATTGTGACAAAATGTTTAAATAGTGTAAATAAAAGTTTGTAAGTTCATAGAACAATGGTAAATCCATTGCAGCGAAGCCAAAAACACACCACACACAGTTTGCTAATGTACTTTCATTGTGCCTATGATCTCAAAGCCCATTAGAATACTTCTGAGTGACTACTGTCAAAGAGGCTTTATTCTGGTAGTTTTAGAGGTTATAGGATCCTTTGCAAATGATCTTGAGCACAACGGTCAACAGAGTTGTGCTTTTAACTGCATATCATATGTAATGTTTTTGTACATATTTGTGTATAAATGTATTTTACATTCATTTGGGCGTATTTGGTTATATGTAATGTATACCTAAAAAGACTGTGTGTTTTTAATCATCTGTAAGAATGAGTTGAAAACACTGTAGAGATAAAAGTTTAGTCAAATCACGCGCAGAACTGGAGTCAGTGAGTCATGCGGCGGTAATGGTTGTTTTGTATTAAGGGTTATTGTGATGGATGTATGAGTCACACAGACACCATTGTTAGATGTTGGGATTGTTTAAGAAAGAGATTAAACTGCTTTCTTTCAGATTTTACTTAAAAATAAAACTAATATCATACACATGAACATGAAGCATATCCAGACCTTTGATGATAGATGGGTTTAAAAACATAAATCTTACAACTGATCTGTTTTACCCAGACTATATTTATTTTACAGATGCAGTTCTAGGTCAATTTTCATTCATGATAAAAAATACATTCATATTCCTGTTAGATTACTTTATATATAAAACAATATTCACAATGTTAAATGGCAGCTGGGTAGATTTTTATGGGGAAAAACAAATGCATACATTTTAGGTGTTTGTACATAAGGTGTGTTAGGCTGGTTTTCTGTCCATCTCAGCAGATTAATTCCTAGTTTGTAACACAATATTTCCAAAAACAGGCTGTAAAAGGAAGGACAAAACTTTGATTTAGTTAATACATAATAATATAAAGCCATAGTCTTGTCTTTGACATTTTGTATCTGAGTAAATATGCATTGCATAATTGTATGTACTTGACTACAATTTAAAAAATTAATTAAAACATTGATGTATTTTTTTCATTTGCACTACATATATGAGAACTTCTGCTTAGAATCTAATTGCTCACCTCTCTTATTGTTTTTGGGCAAGTTTTGCTCAGATCGTAGATATCCTTGAGAACGCAAGTTATCAGCTGCTGCAAGTTTCAAGACGACTGCTTTTAAATCATCCACCTAAAGACACAGAATATACTCATTCATTATCACTCTTTTAATTATGTGAAAAAAGAAAGCAAGAAAGAAAGAACTGTAAATCTGTTACAAAGAGTAAGCTTATACCATGTTATTTATTTTGTCTTGTTGCAAATTCTCTTTTGCACCTAGAAGGAAAGTTAAAAAAAAACATGATTAGGCTACAGAAAATTCTTAAAATTGTATCCATTCTAATGACATGATAAATGTTATGTAATAATAAGTACCCAAGAGTCACAGTCTCACCTCTTTGAAGCAGGACAGGAAGCACAGTTTTGATGTCGCTTTGTTCTGTTAAATCATTATTCTGTCTGTCCTCAACCTCCACCAGCAGTTTCTGAATCAGTTCTGCAATGAAAAAATGATTTTATTGAGGAAAAGCAGCTAAAATGATAAACTTATAAACTACAAAACTTGAGTCATTACATTTGAAAGCTATTCTGATGGCGGTGAAACAAATTTCACAAATAATCACAAAGAAACACCATGTACATTGACTTAAACATGAAATTTTGAAATAGAAATACTGAAATAGTATGTAAAACACATTCCAATAATCTTTGTTTTATTTATAACTTTGAAAAGTTTTTACAGTGTTATTTGGATTTTCACCAAAAACTCTACTGTTTCTAAGTTAAAGGTTTGCTTAAAAGCTGTTGAGCAGAAAAATTGAGTTATCATGTTAAGTTATCACTGATAACTCTATCAAATCCTTCCCATACTGCATTCAACACTTCCTCTTTTACATTGAAAGCAGAAGGGATATTGAGCATTTAGCAATCAGCCCAATGTCTATTACTCACGGATTTCACCATTCATTTACCCTCATGTTCAACCTTAACAAAAATCACGAGCTTGCCAACTTATCAAGAGCGCACTGATAATCTTACCTTCCTGTTGTGGCAGTGCTGTGTCTGAATATAGAGGCAGTGCATGAGTTCTCCGCACAGAGCAAACCACAGCCAGAATGTAGAGCAGTGCAAGTGACAACATGTTGAGAGGTTGGCGAGTGACTCCAGTCTCCAGTAGTCTTGTCCCAGCAGTTTTATATCTTCAGAGGCCATCTATCCTGAAGGGATCAATATGTCACCCCATCCCAGTGTTAATGGTTTTGACGCCTCAGACACAATTAAGGTTGTGCTGTCAATTCAGACAGAGCCTATCTCTGCTTGCACAGAGAGCCCTAACAAATGTTTACTCTTCACTTCCTATTAATGACTGCTCTGCTTTAGATTCTTTATGTCTGACATCTTATGTTGCATGACGTATTTGACAAATTCTGAATTATTTTTGATCTAAATTTGCTCTGATGTTTTATTGTTTTGTTCCAATTGTTAAATAAATCTGTGCATTTTTATTTAGTGGAACAAGCTAATTGCATTACAGGCATTTGATTTTGTTTATTTTTGGACAATACTGTGATATTCAAAGTTAGATTCTGTCACATGCAAAGCAATCCATGAATGCTCAAGAAGCCCTCTTACGCACTGGATGACGTGTGTCCCGGACAATGCTATTGGTTTCTCTTCTGCTGTATTTATCAAAGTGAAAGGTATATAATATGACACAAAGGTTTGGTGTCAAATGAACAACATTGATAGATTGTGTCGTCTCTGTTTTTCCTGAAATTGCAGGTGGAAGTATTGGACTAACATCTCTCATCTTCCACTGTCTTTGATGAAACACTGTGTCCAAAAAAACAGAAAGGAACAAAACAACAAGAACATAGTAAAGAACAATTTATTTTGGGTGTACTTTGGAGAAAAGCAAGAAAAGCAAGAAAAGCAAGAAAAGCAAATACATATAAGATTCTGATGACAACGTTTCCTCAAACTGAATTTAGTTAACTGTAGTTCTTCTAAGCTAAATTTTACCTTTATATATCAGTGAATGGTTGGTATGAACACTGGTTTTGTTAATACGTCAATAAATTTACACTATTGTTCAAAAGTTTAGGGTTGTATGATTCTTAATGTTTAATGTCACCAATTGCAGCATTTGATCAAAAATACAGTAAAAACAGTAAAATTGTGAAATAGTATTACAATTTAAAATTAATGTCTTCTATTTGAATATATTTTAAAATGTCCTTTATTCCTGTGATGGCAAAGATGAATTTTCAGAATCATTACTCGTCTTCAGTGTCACATGATCCTTCAGAAATCATTCTAATATACTGATTTGCAGCTCAAGAAATATTTCATATTATTATCAATTTGAAAACAGTTGTGCTGCTTAATGTTTTGTGGAAACATTTTTTTTTCTAGAATCCTTTAATAAAAAGAAAGTTCAATATTCATCCTTAATGAAAAAGTAAAAAGTAAAAACTGACCCCAAACATGAACAGTAGCGTATTTTGTCAAATGTCACTCTGGGTCTATTTAAGTTTAAGGACCAGGTCACATTTCTAGATCACAAATTGAAGATATAAACTGTTATAATAAATGTTATTCCATTGTAAAAACTGTAAATGTAAAAATCAGGCAACTTTCTTTCCTACAAATTTGTTTCCCAATTAATGCTTATAAATAAACTCTTAAAAAGAACTCAGCATGTTTAATGTGTTCACAAAATGAAACTTTATTTGTGACACTTCCATAAGTTCAAGAGGAAGAATGCAAATGACTGTGCAAATGTATTGCACAGACCTTGTTTTATTGCACTCAACAACATACAAATATCTTTAAGAATATAGACAGAACCGTAACAAATGGTGAGATAGTAATCAGCTGCTTCATTGTGACTTCTAAAATGAAAACAAACAGTGAAGATGTTCAACTGGAACATAAGATGTTTACTCAGTCAGGCTGTAACTTGTCGTGTCATTTACAATTGATTTCTCACATCAATTGAATTAACACATACTTTTTATTGTGAGTGGTAAGATGAAAATCTTCTGGACAAATTAAATAATTTACATTTTGCTCATTAGTACTAAGAGAACTGCAAACCACAAGCAAGAAAATTCACATGTACGGGACTTAAGCAATACATGTCTTTAAAAAATTAAATATACGATAGAACTAAAAGAAGCACATTTAATCAGGATAAGATGTCAAAAATAACTTTAAAGATAACTTTACAACAATTAAAACACTGCTGTAACAGAACCAAATTATTTCTGCTCAAACAGTGGAAGCCTTTGATTATGAATTTAAATTATGTTAATTATAATTCATTATCTGTCCTGTAGACAGTATGAAAGTAATTTCATTACAACATATCAAAATGTGCAACAGACACCTCTAAGTGGCACTTTACATAAAACTATGTATGTTTGGTATGTAAACACTTACCAAAGACAGGGGATGTTTTTGGTTAATCGATAATACTACAAGAAATGTCTTCCAAAATACCAGAATATTTTCTTTTTCAAGGAACAACACAAAAATTAACAAACTGTTCTTAAATATACTGAAACAGGAAAATCTTTGAATTCTAAAGCACAAATTTTTACAGACCTAAAGTCAAAAATAAATAAGGCAAAGTAATGCAATAAATTGAGTGTTCTCTGTTACAAGAGTTAACAGAGAACTCTTTTTTAGTAGTAACACTTTTGCAATGTCATTTTTCTTCGTATCATGCTTGATTGTGAATATAAGATTTCAGAATATAAATATGCAAAAGGCGAGGCTATAGGAAGTGTCCTGTGTGCTGTAAACATTTAATACCGCTTGTAGAAATTCACCACACCTTGTAATTGAAACAGATTTTTGTTCTCTTAAAGAAGCTCTGTATGCTAAGTAGAAATGTTTCAGAGGTACAGTATGAAGTACAGTCTCCTTGAGTTTGGCAGCACTGTCTAGCAGGTGATTGGCTTAAAGCCGTGTGTCGAACCGACCGGAGCAGAGTCACTACTCTGGCCTCAAACCATGGCTGAAATAACCGCTACTAATAAGGCAGTGACTGGGGGTAAAATATGGTTATCTAGGTCTAGATCTACCCTACAGCTAAGCAAAACATGGAAAGCGGGATCTAGAGTTTCTCAAAGCAGATGGAGCAGAGCAGGAAGATGGCATACAGGAACATAAGCCCGAGGCCCAACCTCCGGTCCAGCCTCCAGTGGTTCAGGTGCACGCTCAGTACCTGTGCAAATAAAGACAGACAGAAAACAGGCCATGAGACAAAGATTATAAAATATGTAATAGCATAAATATAAGATCAAGATAGAGTTCTCAAATTATAAATGATGATCTTACAGTGAGAAAAACAGAAGCAAGGAGGAGAATCACTGAGTACACCAGCCCCTTACTGTTAATGAAGACCTGAAGGAAGACCAAGAGAGAATGCTGTAAGAATCAAAAGAATATTTTTGTGCCACTCAAATTTACCAGGGTTATTATCATTAACTAAAACAAAAACTGAAAAAAGGCTGAAATAAGATGAAGCACTAAAATTAACTGGAAATAGATAAAAACAAACGCTGAACTAAAACTAAATATAAAAATAAATGAAACCTAAACTTAATGCTAAAACACATAAAACTATAAAGAAAATTAAACTTATTAAAACGATAAAAATAAAGGCTATTAAAAATATGAATAAAAATATTATAGATATATAAATATTACAAAATATTTTATAAATAATACTAAAATAACATCACATAAAATAGAAAATAAGGTGTGCTGATATGGCCAATAAAACGGATAGAAAGCAAAAAGTAAAAGGAAAGTAAATTATAAAATAAAATTAGGGAAGGAATAGAGCTGACCTTACGATTTGTCCAAATAGTAAATGAAATAGAAATAAACAAAACTTAAGCTAAATGAAAATTATAAAATTTAACTAAAATAAGTTGTTAAGTATAAGATGTGTATATATATATATATATATGTGCTAAGAAATAAATTGATCATTTCTAAATTTATTGTAATATTTAATGTAAAAAAAAATATTTCAATGTAATTGTTTTTAATTTAATTACATTTTTCGACTGATCTACAATCATTAGAGAAAGAATTTAAAAAATAATCAGTAAATAAATTAATAAATACAAAAATAAAATAAAATAAAATAAAATAAAAAAATCCAAACTCACCGTTGACCCATAATCAACCACTAGAGTGCGCAAAGCCCATGGGAAACCAAGACCCAGCAGAATATCAAAGATGTTGCTGCCAATCGAGTTGGACACAGCCATGTCTCCCATACCTGCAGCACCAGACACATTCATTAATCTGACCAATCAACTCAACTTTACAAACATACTGATCTGATCTTTTATAACTATATGTGCTCAGGAAAAGTAAAAGTGGGGTGATCTAAGCACCTTGACGGGCAACTATAAGACTAGCCATGCAGTCTGGGACACTGGTGCCTGCTGCAAGAAACGTAATACCCATGACAACATCTGGAATGTCCAGTGTAAAACTGATAATGGTGACCTGCAACAAAGATAATGTGTGTTAACAGCCCACCCTAGCAAATACGGAGACATTCTCACATGATGTTATCTCAGTGACAACTAAGCATTGATCTCACCATCCACACCATGAGGTAGGAGAACACGGCAATCCAGAGTGTTGAGGCCACAAAGGTAACCATGAACCAGCGCTCCCAGCGGGGCAAAACACAGTTGGGGACAGTGTAGTACAGAAGGCAGCCTAAGGGCCATGACAACAACCACTTCACCTGCTCACAGCGCCCCTCTGTGGATAAAAGTACTTTACATTACTTCACTTCATACTAGGCTCCTTAACACCACTTACAGGACAAAGACAGTATCACATACAGTGGTAGCCAAAATTATTAGAACACTAGTATTTTCACCACCTAAAAAAATATTTTAAGTTAGTTATTTCTATCTTTTGCTGTAGTGTGTCAGTAGGAAATATCAGTTTACATTTCCAAACATTCATTTTGCCATTAATTGTAATAATCTAGTGAGATTTTTGTTTGCACAAGGAGTGTGACAACAGCTAGTGCTCCACACAGAGATCTGATCTAACCATCATCCAGTCCGTCTGGAATGACATGAAGAAACAGAACAAACTGAAACAGACTGAATCCAAGATGCTTCAAGAAACCTACCTACAAAGCTACAGTACTGTTAAAAGTTTTAGGCACTTGTGTAAAAATGCTGTAAAATGAGGATGCTGTCAAAAATAATGTCATAAATACATTTTCTTTATCAATTAACTTCTATTAACTAAATTAAATCAACATTTGGTGTGACCATCCTTTGCGTTTAAAGCAGCTTTTGCCCTAGGTGCACTTGCGCATAGTTTTTCAGGTAGCTTTGCAGGTAGGTTTCTTGAAGCATCTTGGAGACGTTGCCACAGTTCTTCTGGATTTATTCTGTCTCAGTTTTTTCTGTTTCTTCTTATCATTCCAGACGGACTGGATGATGATCAGATCAGATCTCTGTGTGGAGCACTGGCTGTTGTCAGACTCCTTGTGCAAACAAAAATCTCACTGAATTATTAAAATTAATGGCAAAATGAATGTTTGGAAATGTAAACTGATATTTCCTACTGACACACTACAGCAAAAGATAAAAATAACTGACTTAAAACCATTTTTAGCTGGTGAAAATACTAGTGTTCTAATAATTCTGACCACCAGTGCATTTATAAAAAAAGATACAGAAGCTGTAACTGGGGCAGAACCCTTTCAAAAAGGTACCAATAATGTACACTTAAGGTACTGATATGTACATTTAAGGTATTAATATGCGTATTGCCACATGGACAGTTTTTGTACCATTTTTTCTGCGAGTATACATACACATATCACCAACAGGACAAAGACAGATGAATGATACTTGAATTCAGTATTCATAATCTTTCTTTATTTGCCTTTTGTTATTCAAATATTTCGAAGGTTTTTCTTTTGAGCTCTTCAAATTGCAATTTTCACCCTTAATGTCATCTTCAGTAAGATGTTCAATTGTTCAGCAGTGATGAAGTTCATTTGATTGCAAGCCGCATCAGCCCCGAGAGGTTTGAGAGCTCTCATCACTTTTCTATAATCATAACACTAGTGCATGAATCTAAAATGCATGCCCCCATTATCTAGAAATGGCTCTCAGACTAATGGATTACGGTCCTTAAGGGGCCAAAAATGAGGGCCGTTCTTCTAATCAGGATATGGAAAAAAATTGGAGTCAGACGAACCACAATAAACTCAATGTGTTGTCCTGTTATTCTGAATAATGGTTTAATATCATGTTTTGGAATCATTTATAAACATATCCACTGGGGGTAGGAGACTTTATGCCCCTTATGATGCAATTTGTTTTTGATTCAGAGAGTCCTAATCAAATTCTAAATTGATTCTGGATAAATCAAATTTTTCAGCAACAGCACAGAGTGGCGTCAAGATTCCACGTGTATATACACACACTAAAATACTATTTTAGTTTTTCTACTTCAAAATTTTACATTTAATTCTGTGTGCTATTTGGTGTTTCTAAACAATTAATTGTGAAATTTATTAGTAATTTCTGAGTGAAAATTGTTTCAGTGTATAAATGTATATATTCATTTATTAAAAATATTCATGATTTTATTTTATGTTATTCATGATTAATTGTTTAATTTTCACTCACCTGGCACAGTAAGAGGTCTGAAGGGTTGTTCTTCATCTGCCTCTTCTTCCTCTTCCTCCTCATCTTTAGGCTGTGTGTCCTCTATATCTGCTACTCGCTCTAACTCTCCTCCTTGGCCCCTCTGCCTGGGTTCCTCCAGGGGTTGCGTTTCACTCTCAAGGGCCCCTCCATTCTCCAGACACCAAGGAACCCCCTCCATGCCTGGACCATCTTGGCCAGGAGTGTCCCCTGCTCCGCTGCCACTGCTGTCTCCAGGACTCCTGTTTCTAATCAGTCTCTGCCTCTGTTGAAGACAGACAGAAGTCGTGAGAGATGTACAGTCAGACACTGCAGAGTTGGACAACAGGAGACCCAATGTGAACCCCTTCAAATGAATGAGATTCAGTTAGATGAGAAATGGGGAGTCAAGCTTGCCAAACACATCGCAAGACCAAGGTAAAGCACAGTCCATTAGAGTGTCGTAGAGATGACATGCAAGAGCTGCAAGAGTCAAGCCAACAAGCGAGTCACGTGAACAACTGTAGATGAAATAAAGCATTTGCTCAAACAGACAACAGAATGGTTACATAAGGTTAAAGGGGTCTCAACAAAAATGGAAATCAGGAGTAGTGTCTGAGGTTGCCTATACCTATGAAGAAATACTATTGCTGACATTTGAGGAGTAAACTCTCAGTTATACAGGAAATGACAGCAGATAATCTAAGGATTGGATCAGTCACAAATCCTACCTGTTGCAGATGTTACAGCTGAAGGGTCGTATTAAAGGACCCACAGAAAAGAGAAACTATAAATGAAATTTTTTTAATAATTTTTCAAGACAGCAATGACATTAAATGAGTTCAAACTGACAGTCTTGCTTCTACATTTTCCTCCTGAGAACAAAAATATTTTTTCATATTTCTTACTTAATGTGACTGATTCTCATTTTTACCTATCCCAATTTTAGAAGCACTGATTGTTTTCTTTCTTAATCTATAAAAAATTATTTAAACAAGGAACAAGTCATTTGAGAATAGAAATTGTGTAAGATAATAAGACTTAAATGAGAATGTGTATTGAATTACGTTTTTTCTTCTCAAAGGCAATAATTTCTTATTTTAAGCATAAACCTCAAGAACCTTTTTTTTCCTCAAACTTTTTTCTTGAACTTTGTGATTTATGCTTAAAACAAGAAAAACTATTTGTTAATGGAGAAAGAATAAAAAAAAGATATATCCTACTGTTTATAAATTTGGGGTCTGCTTTTTTATAAAGTAATACTTATACTCAGCAAGGATTGATAAAAGCTTGGATTAATTAAAAGTGACACTAAAGACATTTATAATGTCACAAAATATTTCTATTTAAAATAAATGCTGTTCTTTTGAAATTTCAATTTCTATTAAAATATTTATTACATTTTCCACAAAAAAATACTGAGTAGCACAACACTGATAAAAATAGAAATGTATGAAAAACATCACCTTATATGAATAATAATAATAATAATAATAATAATAATAATAATAAATGATTTCTGAAGGATCACGTGACAATGAAGAGTAAATTTGCTGATGAAAATTAATCTTTGCAATTACAGGAATAAATTACACTTGAAAATATATTAAAATACAAAACAGTTATTTTAATTTGTAATAATATTTCTCAATATTACTGTTTTTACTGTATTTGTGATCAAATAAATGCAGCTTTGGTGAGCATAAGAGACTTCTTTCAAAAACATTTAAAATATCTCAACCCCAAATATTTGAATGATAGTGTACTCTCTTAAAACAAGTCTTAATATCTTATTAATTTTGTTTCTCAAATTAATTTTATATATATATATATATATATATATATATATATATATGTGTATATATATATTTTGAGACTGATACACTGATATTTTTTTAAACTGAAGCTGATACACTAAATAATAAATATGAACTATAATAGCTTCTTATAATCCATACTGTACATTAAATAAGCCTGATAGTTTTATATTCTTGGCTGAGAAACGGAGGTGCTGTTGTCCCATCCAGACGTGCACAAAGCGAGCAAACATCCAGCCAGTACCTCAGTGATAAGCATGCGTCCGGCCATGCTGAGGCGAGTGCGGGGGGAGAAGTGGGGTGTGATCATGACACGGAGGCTTGCCTCTGAGAAAGAGAACTGGTGAGGGTGTAGACTCATCAACTCATCCACCATCACCACCGGCGAGTCCTGGCCACCCGCATTCTGACCTGAGAGAGAGAGAGACGTGATACTTTATAATGCACAAGCACTCAGTATGATCCACACAGCTCCACCCTCCACCCACACACACACCTTTCTTCAAGAGGATCATGGAGGTGTCACAGTGTGGGCTTGCCTCTCCTACCGACACATCTCTGCACAGACTGCTCACCAAACACGGCTGACCTGGAATACCAAACCTCTGCTCCACCCAGCCCCAAATCTGACTGTTAAACCTTGAAAGAAACACACTCAAACTCGTATTATATCATGTGAAAATTACATGTGTAAGTATGCTAAAAATAAAGAAAGAAAGAAATCAACACAAGCCACAACACAACGAAATTAGCATAACACAACGGAAACAAGTCACAACACAACGGAAACCAGTCGCAACACAACGAAATTAGCACAACACAACAGATACAAGCTGCAACACAATGAAATTAGCACAACACAACAGATACAAGCTGCAACACAATGAAATTAACACAACACAACAGATACAAGCTGCAACACAATGAAATTAGCACAACACAACAGAAACAAGTCGCTAGACAAATGGAAACAAGCTGCAACACAATGGAAACAAGCCACAACACAATGAAATTAGCACAACACAACAGATACAAGCCACAACACAATGAAATTAACACAACACAACAGAAACAAGTCGCTAGACAAATGGAAACAAGCTGCAACACAATGAAATTAGCACAATGGAAACAAGCCACAACACAACGGAAACAATTCACAACACAATGGAAACAAGCCACAACACAACGAAATTGGCACAACACAATGAAAACAAGCCACAACACAATGAAATTAGCACAACACAATGGAAACAAGCTGCAACACAAGAAAATTACCACAATACAACGGAAACAAGATGCAACACAATGAAATTAGCACAACACAATGGAAACAAGCCGCAACACAACGGAAACAATCCACAACACAACGCATAGGACTAATTTTGTTGTGTTGTGGCAATTTTGTTGTGTTGTGCATTCCTGGGCCAATGTACATTTTGACTGTTTGACTGTATATAATAAATAAACATGTTAAATACTCACTTCATGATAAGGATGTAAACTCCATACATTGAGATGAGGATTATAGTCTCCCACCTGCAACAGTGATATTACATGATTATGCTATAAGCCCAGTTCACTTAAATGTCAATGAGCAGAATTACACCTTCTTTATGATTTCAGCACACTTACCAAATCACTTTTTCATCATATATGATCTGAAATACACAAAAATGAATAAGGCGTGACTATAAATTCAACATACAGACACAGTCATACTCCTGCTTACCAGAATCAAGGCCAACACAGAGAGGATGTAGTAGATAGAGTCACGGAAGAGCGGCCACCAGGTCAGAGTGATGGTCTGTGAAGCAGGAACGGTGGAAAGTCACGAGAATCTGTAAGGTTTCATATTTAATGTAATAAATATGCATATACTACCTGTCCAGCAAATATTCCACAAACTCCGATGATGACCAGGATGTTGAAGACAGCTGATCCTACAATAGTTCCCACCCCCAGGTCTCCCTTGGTGATGAACACACCTGATATGAAGAGACAATAACTTATTGATGACTTATTTACAGCAACAACTTATTGAAAAACATTGCTAGAGGTCTGACCAATCAAAGATGTGAAAAGCTCGGGGGCGGAGCTGCCTGCTGCCATGAAAGTGGCACCTGCAACATCCTCACTGAGGTGCAGATTCTGAAAATACAAACTCCAGCTCAGAATATGCTCTGATATTTCACAGTAAGACTGAGATTCCTGCCAGTAGGAACGAAGTACACTCACCTCACAGATTTTTTCCAGAGAGGGGACAAAGTAGACGTCGCAGACAATAGCAAGGGCATAGAACATGTAAACTGCCTGTGGTCACAAGAGCACACAGTACACAGTTCAGCAGAGATCCGTTACTTAACCTTTACAAACACCCATTTTACAAGATCAATAAGAGTTGAAGATTAGTTGTATCATTATTTTGAATTTGGCTGTGCATCCTTACAAGTAAACAAATATGTTTATCCAATCAAATTACAAACTGTAATTCTATAAGTGAAACCAGAATTCAAGTAAAATTTAAAACTTCTACTAAAACCTTTAAAAATGAAAGTAAAAAAGGAAATGTACACAACCATTCAAAAGTTTTGGGTTAGTTATATTTTTAATGCTTTTAAAATAAGTCTCACCAAGGCTAGATTTATTTGATCAAAAATACAGTTGAAATGGAAATACTGTCCTAAAAATATACTGTTACATTATGAAATATTACTACAATTTAAAATAACTATTTCCTATTTTAACATATTTTGATTTATTTTTTTGTAATTTATTCCTGATGGCAATGCTGAATATTGAGCAGCCATCACTCCAGTCTTCCGTGCCACATGATCCTTCAAAAAATCATTTTAATATGCTGGTTTGGTGCTCAAGAAACACTTCATATTAATATTAATGTTTAAAACAGCTGCTTATTTATTTGCATTTTTGTGCAAATCATAATACATATTTTCAGCATTCTCTGATGAGTAGAAAGTTAAAAAGTACAGTATTTATTTCAAACAGAAATCTTCTTTACAGTCATATCTGACCAATTTAATGCATCCTTGCTGAATAAAAATATTGATGTCTTTCAAATAAAAAAATAAAATCTTATTCCCCGTAAACTTTTGATTGTTAGTGTACTTTGCATTATACAGTCAGTCAGTACTGTGATATACTCACACAAAACACATGCAGTAGAATTGCCCCATGCCTCCTCTGTCCCTTAGTGAAGACGTCCTCTGGAAATTCATTGATAGCTGGGTGGAAAAGTGAAAATTTTTGAGAATAGAGACAGAGGTTAAAAGACCACCAGGTATACAGCAAACTATGCAATCTATAAAGCAAGGCTAACACTTCACTGCAACCCCTTCAAACACTATGAGACACACTTGACAGCTCTGGTGATAATAACATTTAGCACATTAATGCTTACATTAAAGGTCACATAAGATAAAGGTTTCACATCTGACAGCACATTGGCTATTAAACCCTATTCTGTTTTACAAAGCATTTCTTACAGCTCTAAAAAATTGTGACTGACATGGTAAGATCTAACCACATATTCAGATGTATACAGTACTTTGGGAGGGGAAAAACAAATATACAAACAAACAAACAAAAAGAAGGCAAAGTAAACTGTATTTAATCTGTGAAAACACTGATCTTTCTAACGTTGTACTTTCTTACTTTGCTGTAGTTCTTATCAAGGCAATGTGCTCCATTTAACTTAAGGTTGTTAAGAAGCTTTTGTCTATGGTAACTAAGTGGCAATTGAATTGACCAGGCATTTAGCTAATCTGTAATAGTGCAGAGAGGCCAGGAAGAGTGGGCCTAGTTAAATCAGAGGACTGGTAATACTTTACTTTACATTTAAGAGTAAATTTACCAAGGACTTCCTTATTGAATTTCATAAATCAGAAAGATTTATAAATAATTAAAGGGGTGTAATGATTTGAAGAGCTTTTAGAGCATTACATTTTATTACATTTGTCCTCCAAAATCAATCTGCTCAGCCTACACTACCGCTGATATCTTAGTTAGATGTTTACCAAAAAGCATTGCAAACAACTTTCACTAAATAGTAATAATATATAAGCATGGATAATAACATATACAGATGAAATATTAAATCTGTTTTGGTGAAAAACACTCTCGTTTCTAAAGGTGAGAATGTGAGTGAGAAGGAGAGTGGATAAGGAAAAAAGAAAATAAATGAAAAAGAGAAACACCTCTGGGGATGAGTGATTTGTGGAGTTGATTGAAGGAAAAAAAAAGGGCATATGACGTATGTCTCTAAAGTGGCACACTTTGAATGCTTAAAACAGACTATCCTCTGTTCTGAAATTAGGGATTCCATTGCTTAGTAACACAAGCCTCAAAGGGGGCTTGACGATGAAGAGCGCACCTGTCTGCATCATTTCACAGAATGAAGAGGCAGGGAGAAAGATAGCGAGATATGGAGAGATGTGATACAGAGAGACAGGCGAATAATAAGACAGAGAGAGAATTGCTCAGGGTTTCACTCACCAGCTCTGGGTGTACTGGAGGTCTGGTTCTCCTCTATGATCTGCTGAGTTAGTTTACGCCGGGCCCAAGTCAGGTCCGACTCCTCTTTGGAATGGGCTGTAAAAACACATAACATATATACCTTTATCTTTAGTGGTCCAAGTTTTTTTTTTTTTTTTTGTGTGGAAGCTATTACATTGGCACAAATTTAGCTGCTCAAGTCAATTTATTCCTAATATGTATATATATACACACACACAGTGGGTACGGAAAGTATTCAGACCCCCTTAAATTTTTCACTCTTTGTTATATTGCAGCCATTTGCTAAAATCATTTAAATTAATTTTTTTTTCCTCATTAATGTACACACAGCACCCCATATTGACAGAAACACACAGAATTGTTGACATTTTTGCAGATTTATTAAAAAAGAAAAACTGAAATATCACATGGTCCTAAGTATTCAGACCCTTTGCTGTGACACTCATATATTTAACTCAGGTGCTGTCCATTTCTTCTGATCATCCTTGAGATGGTTCTACACCTTCATTTGAGTCTAGCTGTGTTTGATTATACTGATTGGACTTGATTAGGAAAGCCACACACCTGTCTATATAAGACCTTACAACTCACAGTGCATGTCAGAGCAAATGAGAATCATGAGGTCAAAGGAACTGCCTGAAGAGCTCAGAGACAGAATTGTGGCAAGGCACAGATCTGGCCAAGGTTACAAAAAAATTTCTGCTGCACTTAAGGTTCCTAAGAGCACAGTGGCCTCCATAATCCTTAAATGGAAGAGGTTTGGGACGACCAGAACCCTTCCTAGAGCTGGCCGTCCGGCCAAACTGAGCTATCGGGGGAGAAGAGCCTTGGTGAGAGAGGTAAAGAAGAACCCAAAGATCACTGTGGCTGAGCTCCAGAGATGCAGTCGGGAGATGGGAGAAAGTTGTAGAAAGTCAACCATCACTGCAGCCCTCCACCAGTCGGGGCTTTATGGCAGAGTGGCCCGACAGAAGCCTCTCCTCAGTGCAAGACACATAAAAGCCCGCATGAAGGACTCCAAGATGGTGAGAAATAAGATTCTCTGGTCTGATGAGACCAAGATAGAACTTTTTGGCCTTAATTCTAAGCGGTATGTGTGGAGAAAACCAGGCACTGCTCATCACCTGTCCAATAGAGTCCCAACAGTGAAGCATGGTGGTAGCAGCATCATGCTGTGGGGGTGTTTTTCAGCTGCAGGGACAGGACGACTGGTTGCAATCGAGGGAAAGATGAATGCGGCCAAGTACAGGGATATCCTGGACGAAAACCTTCTCCAGAGTGCTCAGGACCTCAGACTGGGCCGAAGGTTTACCTTCCAACAAGACAATGACCCTAAGCACACAGCTAAAATAACGAAGGAGTGGCTTCACAACAACTCCGTGACTGTTCTTGAATGGCCCAGCCAGAGCCCTGACTTAAACCCAATTGAGCATCTATGGAGAGACCTAAAAATGGCTGTCCACCAACGTTTACCATCCAACCTGACAGAACTGGAGAGGATCTGCAAGGAGGAATGGCAGAGGATCCCCAAATCCAGGTGTGAAAAACTTGTTGCATCTTTCCCAAAAAGACTCATGGCTGTATTAGATCAAAAGGGTGCTTCTACTAAATACTGAGCAAAGGGTCTGAATACTTAGGACCATGTGATATTTCAGTTTTTCTTTTTTAATAAATCTGCAAAAATGTCAACAATTCTGTGTTTTTCTGTCAATATGGGGTGCTGTGTGTACATTAATGAGGGAAAAAATGAACTTAAATGATTTTAGCAAATGGCTGCAATATAACAAAGAGTGAAAAATTTAAGGGGGTCTGAATACTTTCCGTACCCACTGTGTATATATATATATATATATATATATATATATATATATATATTAGGGATGGTAAGATTCACCATAAAAGTTAACAATGTGATGCATCGATTTAAAAAAGTGTGCATCGGCTATAAGTTGCCATTTGTATTGCAATGCATTGTTTCTAACATATCTGCATCTGTAAAAACTGATTTATTTATATATAATTATTAGTAAATGCGCTGTACTTTTATTTATTATTTTGTGACCAATGTTTTATATGTAGATAAATTTTTTTTCTTTCTGTTTTTGTGTTCTCTCATCACCACTGCTGCTACGTGAATATAACGTATCACAACACTTCCGAGAACGAGGCAATAGAAGTCAAAGTCGAAGTTCATTTTCTGTCTGTCTGAACCAAAGAAATAAAAGCGAACTATCTGTACCATTATTGAATTGCATAGCATATTTTTTTTATTGCATTGAATCGCATTGTGTTGAATCGAATCAAATCGAAAACGGATCGCACTGCATCGTAATAGGGGTGAATCGTATTGCATTGCATCGGTAGCTACTTCATATGTATCTTTAATGTATTGTATCATTGGCTATGCATCGAGATGCGTATCACATCAACTTCAGTTATGGAGAAACACATCCCTAATATATATATATATATATGTGTATTATATAAACCAGCATTTTACATATAACCACAATTCGATACAGTGCAGGTTCCAAAAGTCTGGTAAAATAAAATTTATTTTGCATTTATTTTGTATTATTTTGTTACGGTCTATTATTAAAGTGAAGCTCCAGATACTAAAAATTCACCCTCGTTTCATTCAGCTGCAGAATCCAATGGCATTTTTTAGGAGCTGCTTAAAATTCAGACTCAGCCTCCGGAAGTCATTACTCAATCAGACAAAGCTGGAAAAGTTAAAGGCACGGTGAAAAGATCAAATTATAAGCAACACAGAATGATGATGCAGAAGCAGGTCACATTGTACATGTTTGCACATATTTTTTTCCTCATCTCTGTCAGCATCCGTTTGTGCTTTTTGACAGGGTGTCGAAATGTCATCTCTGGTACAACTCATTTGGTAGTTGATATGTCCTGAGGTGTGACATGCTATACTCAATTATGAAGCGTTTTTACTCCAATCTTTACAACATATCCGGCTTTTATCAGCTCATATTAATTGAGAGATCACATTTTTATACTTTTAAAATGTTTTTTAATCACACTTGTCAGACCACAATTGGAGGTAAAAAGATGACTGAAATGGTGCAAAAATAAAAGGAAAAGGTGACAAGTTGAAGCCTATGGACATGATATGCATCAACTAACATTCCTTAATCCTTACCCATCTAACAAGTTTTGGTTCCCAAAATGTTAGTTTTTGGTTTCCAGATTTTTTATTATTTTTATGGTTTGTTTTTGGTTAGCCAGGAAAGTTTTCTTAATGGAAATAGATAGTTTTTGGTTTGTAGAACTTTCCCAGAATGTTATTCTAATGTTAATCTAACATTCAACGTTATTATAATATTCCCAAAATGTATTTGGTTAGTATTTGGTTCCCAGAAAAATAACCAAACGGGAACCAAAAACTAACGTTAGGGGAACGTTCTGTGTTTGCTGGGTAGACATACAAAAATTCATCATAATTTATAATCATTCTTTCTTTCTTCTATGGTACCCAATAGAAAATATTTTGAAGAATTTTGGGGTTCAAACAATATTGGATCCCACTGACTAAATAATAAAATAAAATAAAAATAAATAAATAATAAGAAGAAAAATAAAAAACACGGACACATTTTTAAAAATATATTTTTTGTTCCAGGTTTGAAATGACAAGACGATGAGTAAATGATGACAGAATTTTCATTTTTAGTTGGATTATCCCTTGAATTCATATATCAACATTATATTCATTTAGGTGTCATAAAAGAGCCATTTAAAGCTTTTAAGTGCTCCAAGTAAGAACATTAATTACAACAAAATTTGGTGTCTAAAAAAGCAATGTGATTAAATGGACTCTGAAGTCTGAAGAACTTCTAAACACCTACTGATATAACCCTTCAACCTTTGGAGATGAGTAATAGCCTAGTGAAGACCTGAGACACAGGTGTGATGTCCAGGTAACAATGCTCTAGAGGTTCCGGGGAGGTCACTGTGAAATGTAGGCTGAAACGGCTGTCACAGTCATGCCCTTTAGAGACAGCCAATTATGTGTCTGCCATGGTCTGCCACCCCTGCAGTTCACTTAGTCCCTGCTGCTCCTCCACTACTGCTTTTGGGGTTTCAGAGTGATGCTTTAAAATCAATGACGAGAAGAAATTGAGTAAGCTAATCATGTTCTATGTAAAGTAATTCGTAATATGTTATTTGTAAGTGCGCAAACGCTTCCGTTACTTTTAAGGGGTCAACATTTTTAGTACATTTCTGGCAATGAGCAATCTTTTTGCAAACGAATTGTATTTTTGGCGCCCTAAGTACCCAACAGACATTTAAGATTTTTTTTTTTTTAAAAAAACTTTTTTTTTTTTTTTATATTCTTATGTAAATGTAAATGTGCAATAGACGCGGTTTCAACGGCAACAACATAAACAAACGTTAGTACTACGCATGTGGGCTTGTGTGGCTCTAACTTAACTTCCTGTTGACTTCCAAATAGAATCAATAACAACAGCCAAGTCCCTCTAGAGTAGATTATTTTTTGATAACAAGCAAAATATGTTTGCTGCGTAAATCAGATTGAAAATGCAAATTCATTCTCTGCCAGCAGGAGGCGCTTTAAAGCGGGAGAAATAGAGGTTTCCCGGTAACGGCTGTACACAAAGCAGCACTGAGCTTACAAACTCTGCTTTATCAGGCATAAAACATGCAAGATGAAATGAAAATGACATCGAAATTTTTCTAAAGACAGTCTTCCTTCAGAAATACAGTGATTTTTAAACGTGCAGTTCGTGCTCATGTTTATTCAACGAAGCCTTTTGGAAAATCGGTCAGTTTTGATATCGTGGCAGGTCGCCACAAATAAATAAATATATGGGAAACACATCTCACAGCACAACAACCTGAGCCCAACTTCATAACTCATCACTTTAACTTTAACTGCGTTTGTAGTCGGTGCCACAAGCCAGACCGATAAACAAACACAGACAGGAAATTAATTTAGGGCCAGGCGCGTGCGCCCGATGAAACCGTCTATAAAGTGAATAATTTTCCAGTGGCCTACTTATATTTTGTCCAGAGTCTCTATAGTCTTTGTTTTGTCTAACAAAAGTATCGCTCAATGTAGAGAATGCGCGGGTTGCTATGGTTACCTCGCTGCTGAACGCGACTTCTGATTGCGGACATCTATTTTGTGCTGTCTGATTACTTAAAATACAACTTTTTTTGCATAATGAATGTTGTTTAAAAGGTTTTGAAACGTATACATACTTTTTTGTTTAAAAGAAAAAAAAAGAGAGAAAAGAATAGGCCCATTTTTGAGAGACTCCGAACATTTTGTTTTGACTTTCGGGGCCCCGCCCCCGCCCCCACTCCCGCAATTCCCACCCTGTTTTTGATTCCTAGTGGGTCTAATAATTTGGTTTGATCATGCACACTATTATGGCTGCTCATGTGGTTGATTCACAGCCATACTGCTTAACAGAAACACATTAATATAATAGAAACTCGTCAATTAATCATGAATGCTCCACGACAATGAAAAACACTCAAAAGGATGATATTCATATAGGCATAGCCTATGCACCGCGGTAAGACGGGAAATACGCACAAATATTTAACAAAATATATATCAGTATTAGCCGACTTGTGTAAATGAATGAACGCACCTGTTACATGAAGAATTTGAGCGAAGCAGGTGACAGCGATGAGCCCCACAGCACATATGAAGAGCCGATAGAAGAGCCGCTGCCGTCTGGATGCCAACACCGCCTTCATCCCTCCACCACACCTCTCAAAACATGTCCATCCAAGAGAGAAGCCCTCTTCTTTCATTCAAACCACCTATATTGGCCTTTCTGTTCAACATACGGCGGACTAGCTTGCTTAAATTCAGCCATACGTCTGTCGCCTCAGCATCCTATCGCTTCAATAAAGATACACTATCATCTTTCACTTAACGATATTTACCCCTTCCGGATTTTTAGTCATATCAAGATACAACGAAAATATCTTAAACTGTCAGTGACCACGACATTATTCAAATGTTTTCACATATTGTCTCAGCTTATAAGCATTCTAATCACATCCACCTCCATCTGTGTCCCTCTTTCTCCCTCCACAAGGCGCTGGACTCCGTCACTGAGGGTGTTCCCAGACTCACAACTGCGCCCTCATGCAGGGTTCACAATAATAACAACACCCTGATCCAGCTAGGGTAAATCAGCCCAGCTGAGCGGTTCAAGGCTAGATACACCGACCTCAAAAGTATTTAGGAAACTTTCCACGAATAGGATACAAAATGGGGCCAGAAACTCTTAAAATGACTTTTTTAACCTCATGAGTCATGAGTAAGAGCAGTGATACAATTTCTGCATTATATTCAATTAACACTTAACAAAATTAAATAAACTGAATTTGGCACCCTTTCACAGAGTGAAAACATGTTTTGTAGTTATTGATTAATTTATAGGTAATTTACATTAAAGTAAAATATTGGTAAATTTTGCTAAAAGGGTCAAAAATTCTTGAAGACAGTCAACAGTACGAATTGTCCTTTGGATATTTAAAGGAATATTTCAGCCAAAAATGAAAATCCGCACAACAAATCAATAAATGGATCAATAAATGGATTTGTCAATGAAATAAATATAAATAAATGGATTTGTTTTTCACAAACATGCATCTTTTTGATTCACAAAGTGTTAAGTTATGGACTGGAGTCGTGTGGATTCTTTGTGGATTATTGTGCTGTTTTTAACAGCTGATTGGACTCTCATTCTGAAAGCACCCATTCACTACAGTGGATCCATTGGTGAGCAAGTGATGATAAATATCTCCAAATCTGTTCTGGTGAAGAAACAGGCTCATCTATAGTAAATGGCCTGAAATATAGTACATTTTCAGCAAATTTTCATTTTTCGGTGATCCTTTAAGACGTATAAAAAATGAATATCACTGCATTAAATAATAAAAAATAAAACCAAATGGCATTTATTTTAAAGAAAGATAACAAACATTAGTACTGATTCAAAATAACAAATATAAACATAAGACTTAAGCTAAACATTATTCAGTTCCATACAATAAAAAAAAAAAATGGCATGTGTTTTATAACTCAGGACAAAAGAAAATGACAGATTGGCATATAGCACATTCACATTTGTTTGAACAGATTATTTGGCACATCAATGACTGTAATAATAAAAAAAAAAAGACAAAAAACAAAAAAATTCAGAAAAAATACTTCCCCTTCTAAAAAATGGTTTGCTTTACGAAAGCAAAGATTACACAATAGAACAAGGAAGAGAAAATGCATAATAAAATATTTATTTTACATACACCAAATTAACACCAATTAAAAACTTTAAGACTGCTGTGACAAGCAAAAACAAATAAAGTGAATTCAGCATGTCTTGCTGGTTCTTCAGATAAAAAAAAGAGCTGGTAAGAGCTGCTAATTGTTTGGTGTGAGCACAGCATGCAACTGCTGCTTGAGGCTCAACAACATGCCATTCTGCACCGCCTTTGTCAGTGTATTAAAATTGCAATGAGAAAATATCTATCAGTGCACACCCTACTTCGTGGGCTCTAGCGAACCTGTCACCTTAAAGTTTATGCCGTCTCCAGGCAGCGGGGAAGGAATCAAAGGACAGAGCCAGCAGATGTACCAGTATTTGCCCAAGCATTCCCTGATGTTGGCCAGTGCTCCCAGGTTGTATGGCTGCCGTGTGGAGTACCATTCACGTGTGGTCTGTCCCCTCAGCATCAGAGCCACATGAAAGAAGAGGAAGGCAGCAACCAACAGGAAGCCCACTACACAAGTGTCAGCAATGAATGCAAAAGCAAACGCTCGTGCTGTCACCTGTCCTGTGATTGGAGAAAAACAGATGTTAATGGGTATTTGCGTGACAATTTAAAAGGTGTCATATAATTATATATAATAATATATATTTAAGTATAATTTTATTTTTACCAAAAATTATAATTTTTACACAACCTTTATGGCCCTTAGAATTTAACATTTTTTGTTGTAGCTGCACCTATTAAAAAATTTGGGGTCAGTAAGAACTTTTTCATGAAATATTATTACAATTTCTGTTTTAAATTTTTAAAAAATGTAATTTGTTCCTATGATGGCAAAGCTGAATTTTTAGTAGCCATAACTCCAGTCTTCAGTGTCACATGGTCCTTCAGAAATCATTCGAATATGCTAATTTGCATTTCTTATTATTACGTTGAAAACAGTTGTGCTGTTTAATATTTTTGTGTAAACCATGATACTTTTTTTTAGGTTTCTTTGATGATCAAAAATATTTATTTAAAATAGAAATGTTTTGTTACATTATAAATGTCTATACTATTTGGATCAATTTAATGCATCCTTGCTGAATATAAATATTAAATTATTTCTAAATAAATAAAATTTTCCCAATTTCAAAGTCTATAGTCATTCTTGCATTTTCAAAATATCCTCATCTCTGTTATTTACATTTATTCATTATGCAGATGCTTTTATGCAAGCAACTTATAAATGAGCAGCATCAAAAATGTCTGCCAAGATAATATTACCATGTTGGAATATTAACATCAGCACAATTCAACAGTAATACTCTGTCCAATACACTATAGACAGTATATAGGTTTGCAAGGCATCACAACACATATAGTATAAACAATGAACAAACGTGGAGCCAACGCAGGACTGGCCCTTGAAAACTTGAAAAACTTTCTCACAATGGCCTCAGACAATCCTTATTGTTAAGTATGACTAGGTAGGACGTTTTGAGTAAGAAAATCTACAGTATTATTTCCACAGCACACTGAACTCTCAAAAGATTTGATTTCTCATGACATTATGGATTTCTCAAAGCAGACACTAAATACAAATCTCACACTTACCAGAGACTAGCATTATCCAGGGCACGAGCAAAAGCATGATGCTGTGAAATGTTACACCCTCCTTCAGGATAACAATGAAGACCTCAGCATTCATGACTACTGCATAGAGCAGCCCTGCCCACATGAAGAGCAGACAGGTCAGGAAATACCGGTAATTGTGGAAACCGACACACTGGCCAAAAAACACACAGTGGTGATCACGCCGCAGTACACACGCTTTGCAGTCATAGCAGTGTGAGCATCGTGGAGGAGTGTGTATCTCACAGTTGTAACAGTACCTGTCAGAAAAGAAGAAAATATCAAATTACAATGGTTTACTGACACTTCTTGAATTCATGAATACCACAAAAGCTCAAATAGAGATTTAAGAGCATAAATAAATGATAAATAAACACTGTACAATCAAAACAAACCAATTACCTCCACCCTTGACCAAGTGCATCGCCTCCAAGAAACACTCCGCGAATACTTGGGTTAGTTTTGACAAACAACGATGCATTCCAGGTTATATTTCCCAACATGAAGTACTGAGCGAAGAGATGCATGGCCTTCCACATGGTGGACCAGTCAGTCTTCTTCTGTTCCGGCTCAAGGGGAGCCTCCTCCAGCACCAGGTAACTGACCTCGGCGGTGATGGAGAACACCAGCACGGCGTTCAGAACGATAGGCAGATGACGACCGGATGACTCCACCTTACACCATAGTCTGCTCATGAACCTTGCCATGTTTTCAGCTTTAAATCATCCGCTGCGTGAGACTCTACCTGCTCAACCTGTTTCCTACCTGTAAAGCCACTCGATTCACGTTTGCTCGAATCTGAACACAAAACAAAAAGATGGCCAGTTAAGAGAGGCATTAAAAATCCTTCAAAAGCCTGTTTCATTAAACGACATTTATAGAGGCTGCAACAAATAGAAATATGAAACTAGTAATGCTAACTCTCAGATAACATGTTCCAGTCACATTGACAACAGCTATCGATTTGAAACTATAAACACAAGGACGATTCCTTTTTATTACTTCATACCGACCTGTCATTCCATTCAGAATATCTTTTAGACGATAAATGCAGAACAAACGATACCCTGCTGGCTGCTGTCTTTAACTATGAACTGGTGCTGCAGGCTAACAGCATTGGCACTGACAGGTCTGTGTTGCACCTGAAACGGTCCCTCTAACACAAATGGCACTGTACAAGAGTTCCACGCGGAAATAAGGGGGTTGTACAGAAACGCCTTGCAAATGAGAGAGAATGAATGAATGAATGTCTTATTTATTATTTATTATACATTCACTGTTACCTTAAAATGCCACTGTATCTGACTACTGTGCAAATATATTTTAAAAAGACAAATACTGTATAAAGACTAATAACAAAATCACATTTATGAATAAATAAAATACGAGGTTGAAAATGCATTCTGTTTACTATTTAAATAAATGTGAGCTTTTAGAGTTCCACTGACAATATCATGCACAACACTGCATCTTGAATTTCAGTGTCTTGTCTTTCTGAGAACTGGACTGCTTGACAAGCAATATATAGCTAGGAGCCCGGGGCTAGTTGTCACAAGTTTTATTCCAGTCAATTTTTCTCAGGTAAATTTATTTTTTGCAATTGCATGCATAGCCTACATACAGTACATACATAAATATTCCCCAGAAAAAAACTGGCGATGTTATATAGTGTAAATTTGTCATAATGGGAACCTGACCCGACCTGATATTTATGAAAAGCAATCTATAAAGTAAAATTTTAATGTAGATATAAGTTAATTATGATGTTGACTCTTGTCTGAAGCATTTTCATTGTCTTCAGCTGTTTATTCAACAACTAGGCCTATTGCAGAAAAAAAATGTGATATTGGAATTTTAGTTTGAAGAACAGATTTCAGAAAATTAATTCTAATTGAAGAATAATCCTCTGTGACAGCGGTATCTGTGAAATAATCGAAAAATATCGTGAATAGTCAAAGCCGACGTAATCTTTAAATACAGACTACCACGATTTTTCTTTGACCATCCCTTTCCTTTTGACCCGTTTCGCAAAGAATAATCCCTTTAATAATCTCATAATCCGCACTGCTGGTTGATGAGAGAGCAGACTGCCATTCAGAGCGAGTTTAACATGGCATCCTTTACAAAGGGTGAGGAGGAGCGAATTACCAAAGGAAGGTATACGAGTGAGTGCTCGTGTGATTACATTGCACTTTATTTTGTTAATTTCGTCTCAGTTCCAGATCTGTCCCAGACCCGTCTTGGAATTATTTTTACCCAGTTATTATTTTACTTAAATTGTCTATTTGGAATAATTTCGTTTCTGATGTTGATGTGTTGTGGCGCACGCGTTACAATGATATTGTACAATAAATACTGATTTCATTGTGTTCTTGTTCTCCCATGCTGTTAAAACACAGGAGAGGGCGCTGTCTGTCAAATATCAAATAAAAAATCCAAATATTACAGGAATAATTTACACAAAACTGACTATTCTGTCATTGATTACTCACCATCGTGTTGTTTGAGACCTATATGAAATTACCTGTGGAAGGTAGATAAAATGATAGTCTGCTATTCATTGTATGGTAAAAAAAAAAAAAAAAAAAAAAAAAGATGCGATGAAAGTGAACTGTGAGTATGCCTATAACAACAAAGTAAGCCATACAGGTTTGGAACAACATGACAGTAAACTGCTCTTTTAAATCATTATGTACTCTGAGTATGTGTGTTTAACATTACTAACTTTTCTGAATGGTTATCTCTCTCTAATAATACTACAGTCAGCAAACTAGAATACAGCTCCAGAATGATCTTCAGTCACAGCAGCGAAATCATCGCCTGTAAGAAACCTATACATTAATTAAACATCCTAACATCGATATTTGTTGAATTCAGAATTTGAGGATAAATTAAATTTGTTATATGGTATTGTGCTGTAACAGTAAAAATAAATAAATAAATAAATAAATAAATAAAAAAAAACAAGTTGGAACGAATGGGATCAAACAAGAATTCTATATGAATAAATAAGATCCCACAAGATAAACTGAATTTTCCAGGTTATCAGAATAATTTTATTTTGTTTTTTAGATAATTATGACATTCATTTTGCATTTTTATTTTCATCAGTGAATGAGTTCATGATGCGTTTGTTGTGATATAGTAGCAGCGCTGCCTGGCTGCAAAAAAAAAAAAAAGTGCAAAAATTGTTCTTTTAGGGGCTTGTCTGTTACTGGGGCAGTATACTGTTACAGAAATGACATTATACCTTATCTAGCCTAAAAGGTGCATATTAGTACCTTAGAGTAGTCATTTACCCTTAAAGTCACTATGAAATCAAAACTGACAATTCTTTAACAAGTTTTGACAAGGTTTTTGGCAATTAGTAAACAACAACAATACAATGTCAAGTCAAGTCACCTTTATTTATATAGCGCTTTTAACAATACAGATTGTGTCAAAGCACTTAACAGTAATCAAATTCAAATCAAATAACATTTACAAATAACAAATAACATTGTTATTCAAATCAAATAACAATACAATAACATTCCTTCTTATTTAAGAAGCCATTTCACTCAGATATACATCACAATAAGGAAGAAAAGACTATTGCAATTTCCATTTCATGTCGACTTTACGGTGCTACTATTATCTAGCTTTTCGGGAGAAATAAGATAAAAAAAAAAATGTCTCTTTAACAGTACTGTCACAGTGACAATCTGTTGAACCCCTAAAAGTCAAATTTTTGCTCATAGCTTTTTCTGAGAGTGTGCCCTGTATTATAATGAACTGATGAGCAGATCCATCTTATGACCTGCTTTTTTCCTCTAAAACTTAAAGATTCATTACATTTTAGCATTGCATGTACATGATTATTTTGTTGCTGCTGAACTAAACTACACATTTTGTCTTCAAAAGGTTCAGTATGAACAGTATGTGGAAGAGATCTTCCCCCGATGGCAGCAAAGACTCAAAGACATAAGAGTTTCTGAATATTCAAAGGTGCTTTTTTTTTTTTTTTTAAGGGAAAGTGATGTCTTTTAAAAGGAGTCTCGGCAAACATGAACAAAACTGAATGTCTGAAAATCTTACTGAAAAGTGAATGGAAAACAGTACACTTGTATTGATGGTCTGATTTTTATCCAGCAGGTACAACAGCGCTTAAAGAGCTATATTCAGCAGATGGAAGAGAACGAAGGTATCAAGTCTGAACACAGGTCTGACTTTAGAGCCCATATTCTGTCCTCCGATTTTTCAGACCCATCTCAGTCTTCTCTCACCATGCTAAATGCTCATCAGGCAGCAAAAGGTAATGTGCTCAGCAATTTCTCATGCCCTATATCAATGTTTTTTGAGAAAACTGTTAACAAGCCCCTCTTTATTTAGACGTCAAGCAAAATGCTGAAAGATGCAATCATCATCCTTACATTCCACCCACTTGGTTAACTGGCTCACAGCCTTTTATTTCCGGACTCCCCCAAAACAATATCCCAAAGGATTACAAAAACCTTCAGAACACTCAAGCCTTAAATCATCCCTTGCCACCCTACTATTCTTTACCTGGCGATTCAGTCCATCAGTTACATTCTCCAGTCCAGCAACAGCCACCATCAATGGACCATCTGTGGACTGGTATAAGTCAAGGGTTTATGCCTACAGCTCACTTCGCTCCTGCTAGTGCTTCCTGGCCACGACTTCTTGTGCTGAACCCCATGACGTGGGGTATGATGGATGTACCAGACCCCAGTGAGGAAAAAATCCACCACAGAGAGACAGACAAAGAAAAGGTGACAAAAGAAACATTAAAACCAAATGATAAGAGTTGCCAGAGACTAAAATACAGGAGGAATGGGAAAGAGAGTGATCGCTCTTCTGAGCTAGACTGTAGACCAGGTTAGTTGTTTTGTGAAATTTTGTGACTTTACATTGATTTGTTCCTCTGTGGGAGAAATATTACATGATAATGTAAAAAAAAGTCATTATACTTGTATATTTTGTATGCTTAAAGTGTGTCTATCAATCAAACATGAAGAAAGTAGTGAAGACAGTGCTGTGTCCTCTGAAGCCACGGTTTCTGGGGTGCAAAAACGGAGAAAGAAAAGAAATGGGACCAAATCAAACTCTACAGAAAATAGGAACAAATCTCAAGGGTAAGCCAAATGAACAGAACAATTTTCACATTTTTATCAGTCCATGCAGACAAAAATTATATTTTCTCTCCATTTGCAATGACATTGACATGTTAGAAACATATCAAACATTCTTGTCTTATTGTAACATCTTATCTGTTTTAGCTCTTCTGCTATGTCACAAGATGCTTCAGATAGCCACTCAGACGCAAAAATCAGCAAAATACATCAAAATGCATCTAAAAAGTGTAACAGCAAAGAATCCATTATCACAGAGAAGAAGCTTGATGCAGTGATGCAAGATGAAGATGAACAAGAAGAAAGCAAAAGCCAAGAAATTTCTCAGAGTAGTGTCAGCGCTGAAAAGAAAGATGAATCTGAAGGACTCAACATTCAAGAGGAAGAAGATTCTGATGATGACAGTCATGACATCATTGTTGCAGAGGAGAAAAAAGTCACAGAGAAGCTGAAGATGAAGAAGAGGATGAGGAAAACGCAGGTGGAGATGATGAAGCAGGATTGGATGATGAAGCACAGGGAGGTGATGAAGAAGGGAGTGAGAAAGTGATGGGACTGAACCCAGTGATCTAGAAGAACCAGAAAAAGAAGGAGATGTTCCAGAGGAGATTCCAGATAGTGGAGATGGAGGAGAGACAACGGAGGAAGAGGAGAGAGACAACAGTTTTCAAAATAAAAATGAGGCTAGAAAAACTCAAGAACGTGTAGAAGATGAGAAAGAAATTCACAACAGGTGTAGATTTAAATTTATGCAAATATCATAATGTTCTTGAATATTCATCACCGATTTTTAATATGAATCTTCTACTCATTATAATAATACTGACTTTCTGCATAGTCTTGAGGAATCTGAAGAGGAAGGGGTTTACAATCAAGAAATAGAAGATGACGAAGAGGAAGATGATGAAGTTGTGGTGGAGAAAGCATACCCCTGGTCAAGACACCCTTTTGATGATCATAAAAAATGCCCTGAGGATGATGAGGATGATATTGAAGGTCTTCTCAACCCTGTCAGCTCCCAAACACAGCAGTGAGTTTTGTTATATTGTATTATACTGTATGTTTTGCGCATTGGGACTCTAACCCTTTTTATATATATTCTCATAGGGAGAATGAATTGAAGGAGACAGACCAATCAAATGGTATGTTTAATTTTTTTTTGTGTTTTTACAAACTATTTACAAAATTGTACAATTTTGTACAATTAATCACATTAAATCCGGCTGGTTTGCAGTAAAAACCTGCAAACTATAGGATGAATTCAGATAAATCGTACCAATCTTTAAAGGTTTACCTGAGTTCATCCTACTTAAAGACTTAAAATACAGGGTTTGTTAAAGTCAGAATGAAAGTTAATTTTTTTCATTTGACTTTGTAAAGTTTACTCAAAATTACTTTGTGATGTTATATTATTAATAATATAATATAATACTATAACTGAGTTCTCCCTGGTGATGTAAAACCAAATCCCAGCCTTCCCTCTTTTTTATTTAATTATTTATTTTTTTAATAATCTGCTAGACCGAGACTGCTTATGGATGAATATTATTTGTAAAATGTGCATTTTGCTTCAGGACCCAGATTTTACATTGAACATCAAGTGGCGACCCAAAACAGAATCAAATGTAACTCATATTTAATCCGGTCTGAGTCATATTTGTTTAACCTTGCATGGTTCTGTAGTTTTTGAGAGGATTGAGTAACATATGAATTGAATGTATGGCCTTCAACAAAAAATGGAATGTGCTATATTTTTTATTTATTATCCTTATTATCTATCCACCATATATTAATCAAATTTGGCTAGCGAAATTTTTATTATTTGCATTTAACAGTTTTTATTATCTTTTTTTAAAATCCAGATTCTGGTTCAGAGGAGGAAAATCTACCACAGGAGAGCCATCCTGCAGCCACAAATGAAATAGTGGAGTCTGATGATGACTTTGACCACTTCTATGATTAAACCAGAAACTAGAACATAAAGATGGAAAACAATGGAAAGAGAAAACCAACAATGGATGAATACGCCGGACAGAAGCTGCAATAACTCAACGCTTTCAGAAAATGAGCAAGGTGCACACCCTAAACAGCAGCTCAGACCGGCCACAAGGCCGAGCAATGAATAGAGGAATCACATTACAAAGGGATGAAAGAGGAAAGAAAGGGATAAATAGATGCTGGGTGTCCCTCATCTTTTTTTGTTATTTGCTGGTAGCTTATCTGACTGTCCTGAAAGAACCGCACCACTGTCACTCTGCAAACACAGGTGGATCCAGAGATGAAGAGAGAATAATAGAGGAGATGAATAGTGGATGACGTTGAATGAGAGAAGCCGAGTTATAGCTTTTATTTGAAGCGCATAGCTGAAATGGTATCACTTTTCTAAAACAGAAAAGTTTCTTTAAATCAATATTTTATTTATGTCCTATAGGGAATCAAAGTGTTTGCCCTGAGTTCTTTGGAATTCATTTAAATGTAGCAAGAGTTTGAGCGCTTTCTCATTCAGATAGGGAGCGTGGCCTGAAGCAAGGGGGATGACTGGGGGTTCAGGGGAAGAGGAGGCGCTACGGGAAGGAGTACAGGCCTGTCACTGTCTCTGACTGATGGCTATTTGAACAGGCATATTTACCCGAGCCCTTGTGAAAGGAGACGGAGGGACACTAACGGAGACGTGCAGGCACAGACAGGCAATAAAAAGCTGGCCACTGTGTAAACAACATGGCATAGTCTGTTCGGCCGCTGCCATGCCAACAGGGCAGCTTCCACTCTCCAGCCAATCACATGCCAGCTTTTTGACAAGCAGAACAAAACCCTTATCAGATGTTTTAAGCAGCCATTGATTAAATGCTTATAAAATAAAATATTATATCTTCTGCGTTTGGGTAGTTGATACTTTTTGGAACTGACATGTCCTGAGGAGTGACATGCTGTACTGTTTTAAACAGCATTTTGTAATTTTTTTGAAATTATTGTGCATGCAGATTTTTTATGACCTCTGAATTTTGTTCTTTAAAAAACTATCACAACACAGGAGTATTTCAAATGAACTAGTCAAAGCAAAAAGGTGATTAGGTATGGTGTAAAGCTTAAAAGGAATGATAACCAGTACATAAATATACACAGAATTTAATTACATTTATTATTTTTTATTTATAAATTTTAAATAATTTTATGAAATTATTTATTTAAGATTTATTTAATAAATTTCTTTCTCATGCGCTTTACTGTTCAAAGGTTATTTTTAAATTAAGTCTCTTATGCTCACCAAGGCTGCATTTATTTGAATTAAAATATAGTAAAAACGGTAGTATTATGAAATATTAGTACAATAAACATAACAATAAAATAACAGTTTTCTATTTTAATTTAAATCTGATTAAGAAACATTATTGATGTTGAAAACAGTTGATTAATGTTTTTGTGGAAACCAGATATATTCAGGATTATTTGATGAATAGAAAGTTCAAAAGAACAGAATATATATATATATATATATATATATATACACACACACACACAGTGGGTACGGAAAGTATTCAGACCCTCTTAAATTTTTCACTCTTTGTTATATTGCAGCCATTTGCTAAAATCATTTGTTCATTTTTTTCCTCATTAATGTACACACAGCACCCCATATTGACAGAAAAACACAGAATTGTTGACATTTTTGCAGATTTATTAAAAAAGAAAAACTGAAATATCACATGGTCCTAAGTATAATAAAACAAAGAGTGAAAAATTTAAGGGGGTCTGAATACTTTCCGTACCCACTGTATATACATATATATATACATATATATATATATGTATATATATATATCACATCACCCATCACCCATTTAATGTTAATATTATTATTATTTTTTTGAACTCATTTACTAGTAAATTAATATGAATAGTATCTAATTATTTTATCATATATAATTTTATTTATAATTTATTTTGTTTTCTTTTTCTGACATTCTAGTTCTTTAAATATGCTGTTTTATTTATTAATATAATTATTTTATTAATTTTATTTACCATTTTTTTCTGCTTGTTAAAAGACATTAGGGTTATAAATATGTATTTTTATTTCCAACTCCTTTACTAATAAATGAACGATATTTTTTAATTATTATATATTTATATATTATAAATGTCATTATCATCACCCATCAATTTAATGCATCCTTGCTGAATAAAATAATTATTTCTTTCAAAAAAAGAGAAAGATGTTACTGACCCCATGAACGCTAAAGTGCATTCATATAATTTCAATAAATTACATGGTATTTAGCAGATACTAACATCCAAAGCAATTCAGAAGTGAGTACAGTCTTTTTTATTAATAATGCTATTATGTAATGTCAATTAATATAAAGATCATGTTTTTGATACCATAAATTCATACCTTTATACATTTAAGATAAATGACACTAATCAGAACTGAATTTGACAAACTCTTTCGCCAACAGTCACCTGGCAGCCTGCCCCCATCCCCCTCACAGTCTGCATCCACAGCTGGCCTACTGATGACCTGCAGACAGCATCTTCACACCCTACAAATCAACATTCACACCCTTGTAATGCTACGAGCTGAATACACACATAGCCAGACTCTTCAGATATTTAGAAATCCATGGCACAGTCATCTATCATATCAACATACAGCAGAATCTGAGGACAGGCCGACTTCTAAAGAAGACAATAATCAGCGCAGGAACAGATCACAGCCCCGAAAGCTCATGAACTCCTTACGTCTCGCTCTCTCTCTGAGTTTCAGACACACACTGAGGGGTCTGTGGCTTCTGCTCAGATCGCCGTGGGTGTCCCTGTATCCCATTGTTGAAAAGACACTGCTTTGGGGAGGTCCACCATTAAGACCAGTGTCTTCCTATTGTTCTCATACACTCAAACACAATCCTGCTTAACCAGGAATCAAAGGTTAGGCTAGGAGGGGATGAAGGGGGTCGCAACCTTCCTACTGCTAGCATTCAGCCCATGAGACACCACACCAACTGCACTAAACAGACAAAATCGCAAGCCATGTCTGGACACTAACCACTAACCTTTATCATCAGTTAATCTGTAGTTTGATTGCTTTATGCAGTTTTATTGCCTGCTCATGTTAGTGATAAATATGCATTTTTATTTCAATTATTTTATTTTCTTGTAAATTAATTTTTACATTATCTAATTATTTTATCATATATAATTTAATTTTATTTGTAATTTACTTTACATTTTTTCTGCCTCTTTAAAGACATCTAAGTGCCATACACATGCATTTTCATTTCAAACTCATTCATTAGTAAAGTAATATCCATAACCCCCCTATATTATTCATTTTATATTATGTAATTATTTCATAATATGTAATATTATTTGTTTGTTTTTATGTTTAGAGACATGTTTGTGCCATTAATATATATATTTTTTATTTTGAAACTCATTTAGTAAATTAATATGTATAATATCTAATTATTTTATCATAAATATAATTTTAATTATAATTTATTTTGTTTTCTTTTTCTGCCTAAGAGACATTTTAGTTCTTTAAAACATTTTATTTATTTTATATTATCTAATTATTTTATCATATCTAATTTTATCATTTATTTTCTTTTAATGCCTGTCATAAATATGTATTATTTCCAACTTGTTTACTAATAAATGAATATTCATAATGTTCCTGTATATATATATATATATATATATATATATATCTGTGTGTGTGTGTGTGTGTGTGTGTGTGTGTGTGTGTGTGATTTATTCATATTGTTTTGTTTGATTTTCTATTTAGAGACAGGTTAGTGCCATAAATATGCATTTTTATTTTTAAGCACATTTACAAGTAGATTGATATGCATAATAGTCCTATATTTCTTTTATATTATCTAATTATTTTTCATAATTTTTCATTATATATATATATATATATATATATATATATATATATATATATATTTTTTTTTTTTTTTTTTTTTTTTTTTTTTTGTAATTTGTGCATTCTTTAATTGTTTTTTCTTTCTTGGTGGCTACAAAAGTTTTCAGTGTGGCTGTCTTGTTCAGGTTAGTGTGAGGAATGTCAGGACAGGAAATGATGTTTATCTTTTACAGTGTGAGCAGGACAATGCCTCTGTTGAGTTGATTCTTCCCCAAACACTCTCTTGAGGAATTTAAAAAATGCAGGAGTAAAATAATGTGAAAGCCTGAAAGTGTGATTGTAATCTTGCACCACACTCCAGACATGCAAATAACAGAATGAACACCTTTTGGAATATTCAAAATTTTACTTGAGATTTACAGCAAGGAATTCACATTCAAATGTATCTTCAAACACCTTCAATTCAATTGAATTCACATTCACACAGAATCAAAGAATCCTTCAGCATCAGATAACAGATATTTCTCCAGCTATAAGGTGTCCATCAACTAATATATACAGCAATTATAAGCATCTAAACAGAAACGAATCCATTCTTAACAGCCCTTAATACACTACAGGAGGTTGATCAAGAGGAACTCAGAAGAGGTGCAGAACACATGCTAAATCCAGGGTAGTAAACAGAGTCTCCAGCATACGAGGTGAAGTTGGGATGAGAATTAGGCTGGCAGTAAACTGGATAGTTCACAGGAGTCTCGTAGTACTGGAAGTCCATGAGTCTTGAGACAGAAATGGGGTGTTGGGATGTTGGTTCACAATGCAAGCTGGTTTCCACAGAGGCTTGCGGGACAGACTGCATGCTGGGACTGGGCGTTTTTGGGAACGGGACGTTCAGAGAGGGCAGGTGTGTGGAGATCTCTGGAGGCTGGCTAGGAAATAAAGTATGTGAGGGAGTAAGGTGCTGAGGAAGATGGGAAGGAGAAGGTGCTTTGGTTGCGGAATAGGACACTGGTAACATGCCTGAATTCTGTGTTGTGGCGTCAACTGAAGGAGGTACAGGTGATTTACAAGAAGAGGTGACTGACTTGACCTCAACCTTTTTTTTCTTCCCTTCTGATTTCACAGCTTCCCCATCTGAATTTTTCGATGGCGACGTCTCCTTACACTTGAAGCGCTTCTGGCGACGCATGTAGCAGCCGTTTTCAAACATGTTACCAGAGTCAGGGTGCAAGGCCCAGTACGAGCCTTTCCCTGGTGAGTCTGGCGATCTCGGCACACGCACGAAGCAGTCATTGAACGACAGGGAATGGCGAATGGAGTTTTGCCACCGCTGTTGATTCTGTCTGTAATATGGAAAGAGCTGGCGGATCCAGTCGTAGATCTCATTCAGAGTCAGTCTCTTGGCTGGCGACTGCTGGATTGCCATGCAGATGAGAGAGATGTAGGAATATGGTGGCTTGGCGTGGCTTAAGGTCCGTCTGTAAACTGATTTCAGCGCTGGAAACTCAGGTTCACTGGAGTTGCTCTCTGCGTATTCTTTAGGGATTGGTGGAGGCAGTATTCCCACTGGGCTTCCGAGTCTCCCGGTGTTTCCCGCAGATGCTGAATCACACGGTGGGCCGTAACTCTGGTAGTGATGCTCTGGGGCGGGATATCCTCTGGGGCCCAACGGCAGGTTGTCTGCTCCATAAAACACCTAAAAATATGAGAAATTATTATTAGATTTGAATATATATATATATATATATATATATATATATATATATAGTCAGACCAAAAATTATTCAGGCACAGATCACAGATATTTTTTTACTAGTGGGTGCAGGACACTATAGTTCATTTATGTAAGTGAGGATAGCAAAATAAAGTAAACTGTAACATATTATACCCAAAAATTCTTCAGACAGTGGACTACCAGTAAAACTGATTTTTATAAAAATTTGATTTGATACTTTGACCTGACCATGTTTTGTTACATACCTTTCTATCAAAGTTATCTGACATTATCGAGATGAATTTGCTCTGACACAGTTTCTCTTGAGTTCTTGTCATATTTTATTATATTTTCTAAACTATAGAAATGTTGATTTTGATTTTGGTTTGACTATATATATATATATATATATATATATATATATATATATATATATACAGGTGCATATCAAAAAATTAGAATATCGTCAAAAAGTTCATGTTTTTCTTGTAACATTTCAAAAAGTGAAACTTTCATATATTCTAGATTCATTACATGTAAAGTAAAACATTTCAAATGTTTTTTTGTTTTAATTTTGATGATTAGAACTTACAGCTCATGAAAGTCAAAAATCCAGTATCTCAGAATATTAGAATATTTACATTTGCGTTTCATTAAATGACCATCCCTACAGTATAAATTCCGGCTATCCCTTGTTCTTTGAAACCACAATAATGGGGGAGACTGCTGACTTGGCAGTCGTCCAGAAGACAGTCATTGACACCCTCCACAAAGAGGGAAAGTCACAGAAGGTCATTACTGAAAGGGGTGGCTGTTCACAGAGTGCTGTATCAAAGCATATTAAATGCAAAGTCGAGTGGAAGGAAGAAATTGGGTAGGAAAAGGTGCACAAGCAACAGGGATGACCGTAAGCTTGAGAATACTGTCAAGCAAAGCCGATTCAAACACTTGGGAGAGCTTCACAAAGACTGGAGAGGCACAGAATCCAAGCTGCTTGAAGTCCAGTGTGAAGTTTCCACAGTCAGTGATGATTTGGGGTGCTGTGACGTCTGCTGGTGTTGGTCCATTGTGTTTTATCAAGTCCAAAGTCAATGCAGCCATTTACCACAAGATTTTGGGGAAGTCGTGGCCTAATGGTTAGGGAGTTGGGTTTGTAACCTGAAGGTTGCCGGTTCGATTCTCACACCGGCAGGAATTGAAGGTGGGGATTGTGAATGAACAGCACTCTCTCTGCCTTCGATACCATGACTGAGGTGCCCTTGAGCAAGGCATCGAACCCCCAATTGCTCCCCGGGCGCTGGAGCAATGGCTGCCCACTGCTCCGGGTGTGTGTTCACGGTGTGTGTGCGTTTGTTCACTATTCACTGTTGTGTGTGTGCACTTGGATGGGTTAAATGCAGAGCACCAATTTCGAGTATGGGTCACCATACTTGACAATACGTCACGACTTTCACTTTTTATGCTTCCATCTGCTGACAAGCTTTATGGAGATGCTGATTTCCTTTTCCAGCAGGACTTTAGCACCTGCCCACAGTGCCAAAACCACTTCCAAGTGGTTTGCTGACCATGATATTACTGTGCTTGATTGGCCAGCCAACATGCCTGACCTGAACCCCATATGAAATCTATGGGATATTTTCAAGAGAAAGATGAGAAACAGTCGATCCAACAATAGATGAGCTGAAGGCTCAGTAGTGCCTCAGCAGTGCCACAGGCTGATCGCTTCTATATGCCACACCTCACTGATGCTGGAATTTGTGCTAAAGGAGCCCTGACCAAGCATTGAATGCATAAATGAACATACATTTAAACATACATTTACATAACTTGAACTTTTCTGTTTTGCAAATCCTTTTTTTGATTGATCTTAGGAAATATGTAATATTTTGAGATACTGGATTTTTGACTTTCATGAGCTGTAAGCTCTAATCATTAAAATAATAATAATAAAAAAACTTTTTGAAATATTTTACTTTATATGTAATGAATCTAGAATATATGAAAGTTTCACTTTTTGAAATGTTACAAGAAAAAATGAAATTTTGAAGATATTCTAATTTTTAGAGATGCACTTGTATACACACACACACACACACACACACAAAATTCAATTGAATAGTATCACTATTGAATGTGTCACTAATATAATGGGTTTTTCTTTGACCAAAAACTATTAAAACAGCAGTAGAGAGCTATATCTAACAAAATGTCTCACCAATAATTTAAATGTTTATTATTTTAAATGATATGAACTTGTGCATTATTGATTGATTTTATAATTAACAGCAATCAAAATTATTACAGTTAGTTTTCAAATAAAGTATCATAGGTAAATGGATACATTGGTAAAAACATTTTAAATAAATGTAAAAAAAAAAAAAAAAAAACTAATTATGAAAAGGTAAATTTTACTTTAATGTTCTGTCTTATAGTGCAAATTTGCTTACTCTTTGACCTTTTTGGTCATTATTAGTACTTGTGAAAGTGACAAAAGTGGTAAAATAAGCTAAGGCGTCAGCCTAAAACCTTTTCGTTTAGTTTGTAAAATTCTGCAGAATTATTACGGAACTGTTTAGTATAACCGAAATATAAATCTTGACGATGATGATGATTTATATTGCTGACATCGGCGTCCATTCATCCCTGTATATCCCTTATTTCCCAACCAAACCGAACCTGGGCGCCTTGGGTAACGCCATGGAGATGTATTCTGACCACCCACCCAGTCGATAACCCCATTATCCTGCTAGTCCGGCTATTCTTCTCACCCTTGTTTTGTCCCTTTTTAAGTCACTCACCGTCCGCCTTTTTTCTATCTCATGACAGAGGGGTATTTGGGGGCGCGACTGCTGTTTTCAGTTGTTATTTTTTCCCCGATGGACAGCGTTCGTAATAATTCGGCGCTTTCAAGTCGGAACCCCGCTTTCGTGTCTCAGATTCAGAAACGCCCCTCTGGTTATGAGCCCGTGCTGGGCCGATTGTACATCACACACGAGTGTCAAAGCGTGAGACATTCAACACAATCACAGAGTCCATCAATTAACTGCTGCGAGACCACACACACACACACACACACACACACACACACACAAGCGCAGACACGCTGAAAACACACATATAACCATCAGAAGGTTAAGGTGACCGCGTCACACAGATAAAAAGCTTCAAACGGCTTTTAGTCACCTGTTTCTAGACTGTAATATTTTAAAAAGGTTTTGTTCTAATTTATTGTGTTTTAAGGTGAAAATTGTGTTTGAATGAATTAGTTGAGGAAAAAAAGTTAGGTTTGATGAGTTTAAGATTCATTATAAACTGAAGGCAAATTTGTTCAAAGCAGTTACGACATAAACGTGTCTTTGATAAGAAAAAATGTTTTCTAAAAAAAAAAAAGAAAAAAGTATTTCTTAGTAAAAATATTAGTAACTCAAATTGTTTATATATAAATATTAATAAGTTAAATATTTAAAAAGTCCCCCCCACCCCCTTAACGAAAGTTAACAATGATTATTAAATATCAGTTATTATAAATGATAAATTACAGGTAAATTGAATAAAATGTTTTCTCCCATGTGAACATACCTCGCCGGAGTAATATGGCATCCATTGATCGCTTCTCTCCCGTTTCACTTCGTCAATCATGTCTTCTGTTATTCAACTAAATAATTATTTAGTCAACGATGCAAAATGTCAGAGTGAATTAATTCAGTAAAACGATATTTAAATCTCAATAAGTATCACAGAGCATTTGGAAACCCACCACAGTGTGTAAACTGCTGTAGGTGTCCAGTCAGGAAAGTTTTTTAGTGTGCTGCTCGTCTCAGACTGAGTCCCGTTTATGAGCCAGCGCTGATCTCCGCCCTCTGACCAGCGTCCTGCCCTCTGAACACTACTACACTGCTTTGTTCACTTTATTGAGCAATTACACGCCTTCAATAAAAAGATCATCTCAAATTTTATCGTCACAAACTGGCCAGTTACAGGCCTAGCCCAAAACATTGTGTTCAAACGAAACGCCAAAGGTAACACTAACACAACAATGGTCAGATTATCTCTTGATAATGTAAAGTTACAATGTTGAAAAGTTACTAAGATCTTTCTTTCTTTCATCCTTTAGCATATTTTATGATTGTACCACCATTACCTTGATAAAGACTAATTTGTGGAATTATATGTGGAAACAGAATAATAAGCAGCGAATTAAAAGACAAAAGAACAAAAATACCTAGATTCTAGGCCTAGATATACATATATTATCAACTAAATAAGATTCTTACTTACATCTATGACGTAAAATGATCACACCTAAAATGTTTCCATATGATTAGAAAATAATTGCCCCTGAAATTTAAGGGGCCAATAATGCTAAAATATATTTCAGATGCTGATACTGCTATACAGACCCTTGACCTAAAAATATATTCATGTGCATCTCTCTGTTTTTTTCCCAGTCTGTAAGGTTGGCATTGTGTCTCGTTCATTGGTCACAGCTCGCCCCTCTCCCTTTCTCTCCCTCCATATCTTGGCCTTCTCTATTGTGGGAGACAGCTGTTTGGCGGATTGGGGGTGTTGGGTGACATTTTTATTGATGGAAAGCAAACATTTACTCTGTGTGCCATTTAAAAGCACCACCCTCATCTGCCTGCTAGTTCAGCTCAGCCAATCAGAGGCCTCAAGAAACACTCCTGCTCTTGCAAAACAGACGTTATGAGTTGTGTATTCATATTGACAAAGGAGAGAGCGCAAAATATGCATACCATACTTAACACTTCCACAAATGGAGAAGACAATTTTGAAAAAAAATAAAAATAAAAACAACAAAACCTTTGTGGATTCCTCACATTTCCAGCTGTGCCATCTTTCCTATGTGGAGGAAATGTTTATCTAGTGCTAAGTGCCTCCTGCATTAGATGAGATGTTTTTGAAAACAAGGCAATTAATTACATCCTATTCAGACCTACCCAAGGTGTGAGAAATGACAGGAACTTGCTGATTAAATCACCAATTGGGCATTAACATAGTAATATCTGAAGACTCCTTCTTAAAGCTTTCTTAAGTTTCCTAAAGATAAAATAAAGTTTGAGGCTAATACATCAAATGAGCATTGCACTGAACTTTGACGTGTTGGTAACAAAAATATCAAAGGACCTGGTTATTTATTTAAATGAAAACCCTAAACTTTTTTTTAATTAAATTGAAAGATGTTTGTGATAATCTAGAGCTCAAGTCTAGATTAAAATGCTGCTGCAATTCAAAGATTTTTATGAAATGCTAAATAATTGAAGCTAAAAGCAAATAAAATAAATAAAAACCAGTTTCCGTTAGATCTTTTTTATTTCATGGAAATACAACATAATTATAATTCCTGTTCAGAACCATTTGTTGTACATTGTATTATTTTCTCCTTTTTTGTATTTCAAAACATGATCACTTGTACAACAATATGAACAAAAATCTCATGTCACAAATAGATCCATGATGACAATAAATTACACCTGTCATGCTTTGAGTTTTTAAAACAGCACTTCCTTAAAGTCAAAACATTTTTTTCCATCATCGTTCACATATTAACCTTTCCAAGAGCAAGAAAAATCAACTTTTATGCATAAATAGATTACTGGAAAATACCCATTTAATTCAACAGTTATTTAAAAACAGATTAAAATCAATCTGAAAACTCCTGGAAAAAAAGGAAATAACAGAATATGATGAGCATTCATGAGGTTACATTTACAACAGCCACTTAAATTACAAAACTGAACAGAACGCTTGCCAATCTGTCTAACACTGCTGAAGCAAAGGGCCTGTGAGGGTAAATACTGAAATATTTCTGCAAGTTTTAGTAACCATGATATTGAACAGTGGGTGTCCAATGTTTTCCCTTTTTGTTCGTTATTGGTCAAGTTAATGCAGTATTTCTACTGCAGCCTGTAACAATAAGAGGTGATTAAAGAGATGTCATCACAGCACAAATCCAGTTATTAGCACTTCAGAACTGCTTCACTAGTTTACACATGGTTATTGTGTATAAAATAGCCCAAATTAACAGTCCAAAGACTGAGATTAAACTGACAGAAAAGATAAGTGAGGTTACTTTTCAATAGTTGAGGCAAATACTGATACCAATTGAGTACCAATAAAATTAGAACAAGTACTACACGCAATTCTCGACAGCATCAAACCGCAACATTTACAATGATGGATGTTACAAATGCAAAGATCTGTAAACCAGTGCTGTAATACAATAAAGAGAACAAATGCTGTAAACAATTCTGGGCATAAAATAATTAGAAAGTGGAGAAATTATTATGGACATTTGTATCCATAGTTGTCAATGTACTCTTGCTTTTTGGTCTGTATATTACAGTACAAACAACGTTAGGATATATGGAATTTGTGAGGTACATGCAAATACTATTATAAATGAAATCTGTATGGGCATGATGTTAAAAAAAACAAACAAAAACAAAAAAGTGACAATCATGTTTTCTCTTAATAGTTATTTATAATCAAAAGTCATTTATATTTACTTTTTTTACTAGAACTTAAACAACATTTGTTAAAACTCCCTCTGGTGACTTGGAAATATTTTCGGCAGTCCTAAATCTCTCAAACTGGTTCACTTCAAATCTCATTCTAGTGAGTGTTGATATTCATAAGGTTAGATAACAGCTGGGGCAGACTGAGAAATCTACTGTGTTTTTTAACCATGTGGTGAGACTGGAGGTTCGTCTCTTGTTTAAATAAAGCTGAGGCAATCTTGAAAGCTCTAAGGCCCTGTACACTACGTTTGAGACCAATGTCACACCAGAGGAAGAATAGGATAGCTGGAAGTCAGATAAAGTTTGTTTAACATGTGGTGGCCAGAGACTGATGTATAGGAGGCTGGAAACAGCGAACATGCTCCACAGTAGAACTGTCTGTCTCCACAGCCTTCATGTACTTGTTGAGGATGGCGAAGATCTCGTTGTTGAGAATCTGATACTTTCTGATGCGATCTGCCATCTTCTTCAGGGGCTGAAAGTTACAAGACAAAACATTAAATACAGAAGCTCATTACTACAAGTTAGCACATTTACACTACTGTTGAAAGGTTTGGGGTCTGTATGATATTATGTTTTTGAAAGAAGTGTCTTATGCTCAACAACCCTTACGAAAAAGAAGTTTATTCAAGTGTGCTATTAGTATACTTTTAAACTAAAAATAGGAAAGTATACTTTCAGTCTACTTTTTATGTACTTCTCAGAAATGTGCTTTATGTACTTCTCAGAAATATACTTAAAATGACATTTAAGTATACTTAACTTATACTTAGAAAAAGTCCAAATTTATTTGAGCTATATTTGTGCTCTGAGAATCCATGTTTTCATTGTTATACGGTAGGGGGCGCTATTAGAAATCTTCTGTACAGAATTTCCAAAACATGGAAACAGCGAAAAAGAAACCAAAAAACAACAGATGCTTCCACAGGTAATCTAACATGATCATCAGACATAAAACAGCATCAAGAGTGTAATGTTATGGAATAAAATGTTGACCCATGAAGAGGTAATAATGACTGGGGAGTTGTTCAACTCCATATACATTTTCAATCCAATTCATAGTCTTTTTTCAGCTTTTTGTTTAAAATGTTTATTGATTTCTTTATTTTTTTAAATTTATGAAACTTACCCACATTCAAGTGTTTATAAAAAAGAATGCATGAAGCTAGAATAAAATGTTTTTGTTTAAAAGCAGATACCCTGTTCTTTCTTTTGATGTTTTGTATGTTCAGATAATCATATAACAAAATATATACACATCAATGAATAGGGACATAGTATACTTAAAGTATGATGTAAAGTTCACTTAAAGAATACTTACAAGTATACTTGCAGTATAAAACTACTAAACTAGTAGTTTACTGAAGACTATACTTCAAAGTGTACTAAAAATGCAACAAGTATTTAATTAGTAAACTATCAGTATACCTATAAGTTCACTTTTAGTAGTTTTTTTTAGTATAGAGGTAAACTAGTTGTGCACTCAAAGTTTACTACTGTTATACTTAAAGTATACTTTTATATACTAGAAAGTGGGCCAATTTAGTCCCAAGGAGTATTGAAATAGTACACTTACAAGTATACTACTAGTACACTGATATTTGTATACTTACTACATAAAGTATACTTAAGTAAAGTTCAAGTATATTTTTAAGTATACTTAAAGGGTTACTCCACCCCAAAATGAAAATTTTGTCATTAATCACTTACCCCCATGTCGTTCCAAACCCGTAAAAGCTTCGTTTGTCTTCGGAACACAATTTAAGATATTTTAGATGAAAACCGGGAGGCTTGTGAGTGTCCCATTGACTGCCAAGTAAATTACACTGTCAAAGCCCAGAAAAGTATGAAAGACATCGTCAGAACAGTCCATCTGCCATCAGTGGTTCAATCTGAATTTTATGAAGCGCCGAGAATACTTTTTGTACGCAAAGAAAATAAAAATAATGACTTTATTCAATAATTCGTCTTCTCTGTGTCTCTCCGCATCACTGTAGTGCCATTTTGGAGAATATCCGCTGGACGCAAACTACGTACACTATTCTGTGTCAGCCGCGCCACAAGAATGCGCTGTTTTTGTTCAAATCAAAGAGTAAATACACGTAGAAAACGTATAGCGGCTGACAGAAGAGCGTACGTAGTTTGCGTCCTGTGGATATTCTCCAAAATGGCGCTACAGTGATGCGGAGAGACACAGAGGAGACGAATTATTGAATAAAGTCATTATTTTTATTTTCTTTGCATACAAAAAGTATTGTCGTCACTTCATAAAATTCAGATTGAACCACTGATGGCAGATGGACTATTCAGACGATGTCTTTTGTACTTTTCTGGACCTTGACAGTGTAATTTACTTGGCAGTCAATGGGACAGTCACAAGCCTCCCGGTTTTCATCTAAAATATCTTAAATTGGGTTCCGAGGACGAACGAAGCTTTTACAGGATTGGAACGACATGGGGGTAAGTGATTAATGACAAAATTTTCATTTTGGGGTGGAGTAACCCTTTAATAAAATAAACTTGAAGTATACTTCTTTTTGGTAAGGGAAGGCTACATTTATTTGATTAAAATACAGTGAAATACTATTGCAATTTAAAATAACTTTTCTATTTTAATATTTTAAAATTTAATTTATTCCTATTATGGCAAAACTGAATTTTCAACGGCCTTCAGTGCCACATAATCCTTCAGAAAACATTCTAACATGCTGATTTGCTGCTCAAGACATTCATTTTTGAAAACATTTGTGCTGCTTAATAATTTTGTAAAAAGCATGATGTATTTTTTCAGTATTATTTGATGAATAGAAAGTTCAATATAATAACATTTATTTGAAACAGACATGTTTAGTAAAATTATAAATGCCTTTGCTGCCACTTTTGATCAGTTAAATGGATCTTTGCTCAATAAAAATATGAATTTCTTAAAAAACAACAACTTTTGAACAGTAGTGTACAGTATTTAGCATCGCTGACTGTTAAGAGTTCCCTGCAATGATTTATGTAATTTTTAAATAGTTGAAGTCTATGAAATCAGGAACGTACCACATTTTTAATGATCTCATCTTTGCCGTCCTGCCTCTGGACCTTCAGCAAGTGGTAGCAGAAATCGAAGAGGTCAAAGCGACGTTGTTGTCCTAATAGCACAATAATGGCACATCCAGCCCAGTTCAGACCATCACCGAAGCACTGCCTATACACAAAAAACCCAAAACATTTCAGTTATGTGATGTAAACCTAAATCAAATGCTCACTTGCTATTTTTTGTGTAACTTTAAAAAGAAGCCAAGCTGAATGTATATGCATACTCTGCAGTGAACTCGTGCGTGCCCACAGGGATGCAGTACACAAACTGCATGGCGCTCCAGAGGCGGTGGAACTCCATGCACTCGTCCACATGCATTACGCCATTGGTAGGGGGAGGGCCTCGCCACACGCTGTCCTGCAGGAAGCTGCGAATGCGCGTCAGGATGACCTCAAACATGGACAGACCGCAGCACAGACGCTCCTTCGTCAGCAGGTCTCCCTCTCGTGCTATTGCAATTTGCTAAGAAAGGTTATTAAAAAACAAAACAGTTGTTAAAATGGAGACCAAATAGATGCATAAACCTACATTAGCATTCAAAAGTTTGGGGTCAGAAAGATTTCTTTTTTGAAAGAAATTAAGGCGAGACACTGCAGGTGAATAGGGTGAAAAAACTAACTAATAGTTATCGCCTTACTTACCCAGCTGATTGATTACATTGAAAATTGCAAACATTTTTTGTATTACAAGTTTTCTAAAATGTTAGGTTTAAATATGCAAATGAGTCATTATTTAATGAAATATGCGCTAATTTGCATAAATTTCTAGTACAAAAATCTAAACACTGGATGATGTCAGTTTCAAAATTCTTGTTTACTTTTTTGACATATTCGAGTCAAAAGTTTTTACAGAGGGAATTTTGGGTATCAGTTTTGTCACTCAATTCAGAAAATGCTTAGAACGGACAGAAAACACAATTTGGGGGGGGGGATTAAAATGTTGTGTATAATCAAGCAAATTATATATGAACAAATCCCTCTTTAAAAACCTTCAGTGTATAGACAGGAATACAAATATAAAGTTTGGTGTGTGTAAGTGCCACTGAAGTGGAGATTTATGGCTCAGTGTAGGAGAAAAAACTCATTTTGAGAAAACGGCCTTTAAAAATATGTATTGTAATTGAAATCTATTGACACAAATAGATAAAGTGCTATAAAAAAAATACACTTAACAGTGTCTTTTGAATGTTTTCTTTCCACTAGTCTGAAAAAACACTTTATGAAAAACCAAAAAACCCAAAATCTCTAACTTGACAGGTGCATGAAATGTTTTTGCCTGCAGTGTCTCCCCTTACATATTCTATTCAGCAAAAAGGCATTAAACTGATCAAATGTGACAGTAATGAACATTTACAATGTTATAAAACATTTCTATTTAAAAAAAAAAAAAAAAAAGAAAGAAAGAATGCACTAGCGTTTTATGTTCTGTTACTGACAAATGCAATGAGCATGATCTGTGAGTGCCTCACCTGTGGGGTCCCAAGTCTCTCAATGAGGGGCACCAAGTGAAGAGGAGCATACTTCGCCTCCAGCCTCTTCATCCTCACCTCAAGTCGCTCCCCCTCTGTAAAATTCACCATCAAAGGAAGATTTCAGCAGGTATAAAACGATATATATAGATCTCTTAATCAGAAATCATTGAAGAGGAATGTGATTTTATAGTTTTTGAATGTTATTTTTCACCTTTGATGTAGACCCTTGGGAGGATGTTTTGGAATGGTGCAGCATGAAGTAAGTCACAAACTTCTTCCTGTGACTGAGTTCAAACAAAGAACACAAAAACATGATGAGGAATGAATGAAAAACACTTCCTTATCACACTGTTAAATGAAATCTGAATCAAGCTTTACATAACACAAACATCACACACATCAGTGTGAAAATGGGTTAGTCGTAATATGTATGAAAATGTAATATTTTGATCCTAAATATGATGATAGAATTGATGTTGACTGCTCGGCCTGAATAATGGTAACTGATTATACCAAATATAGTACTGAAAAGGATCTCATCCAGTAATTTGATCATAAATAGCACTTTCTGATTCTACTCGAAAGTTCGAAACAATAAACAAACAAGAAAAGAAAAAAAAAACACTTGAAAATTTCAAAACATTTCCTTTAAATCACCTGCTGTGAACAGGCGTTCCTATTATGCAGAGTTTCATATTTATTCGAAATTTATATTATTTATATAAATAAATACTGACATTTTTATAAATATATAGATATTTACATATAATATGCATATTTTTGTGAGAACTATGATAGTTTTGTGCAATGAAAGGTTATACTGTATATGTATTTGTTGACGATATCTTAATTACCCTATTAATGGGTTGTATTCTTTATTTCATTCATTTAACACTATTTTTTGAAGTTGGTCTATGCATGCATGCAGCTCGTCCTTGGTTGTTGCGACTTGCCCCACTTTTTCCGTCAGCATTTTGTGCCACGAGCCACATTTAAGACATTAACTTTAAAAAAAAAAAAAAAAATGTCTTGAGACTTGTGTGTTCTATGTTTCAGTCTGTTGTACTCCATCCACAAAAATGGGTCATGTAAATGCCCAATCCAACAACTGTAGATAATAAAATTATTAATGTGGATTCTATTAAACTTCTACATCAAAATTTGCTAATATAAACCCAGAAAGATATAAAATATGGCATAGATTATTATTGTGGCAGGTGGTGTAAACCCTAAATTAAATGTAATGTGAAAGTTTAAAGGTCTTATGGCAATGACCTTCAAATCAATGAGGTACACACATTTGAGCAAAAATCACTTCATTCACAATAATAATACAAGCACTAAACAACACCCAAACAAGAAGAGAGAGACGACCAGAAGAGCATCCTGACAGAAACAATGTTAATGAGAGATCAGCGTGCAATGATCATTCAACACATTCACTATGCTTCAGAGAGAGAGACCCAAACACAAGAGAAACAGGCATCAGAAGAGTTACAGTCAGAAGAAGAGAAGTGTATGGAAGCAGATGTGCACCAGCACGGGACGTCACAGGCAGCCAGAGAGGAGTCGTGACTGCCATGAAAGCAAGGAAGACTTCCTTTGGAGGAAATGATCCTAAACAAGCCTCTTAATATTAACCCAGTGGGAGTGTGCAGAGTCCAAACGTCACGATAGTGCCAGACGTTCACATCTCCGTATTACATTTCGGGTTTTATTTTCTCGTCTCGGTGACGCTAGCATCCTTGAATCCATGGCAGAACACGGCACAAAAGTGACTAATGAAAAAGTATAAAAACCAGGAAGAGTGTGCGTTCAGTCAGTTTGTGGTTCGGTTACATGAATGAGGCCTAATTCCTTACCACCTGTAGTTGTTGCCAGCGTGTAATGAGAAATAAAGTTGCTTTTTAGGGGCAGATGACAGCAGTGTCCTCCGCCCACACACTCATTAACATACACACAGTAATTTATTAATATTCACATCCAGAAACACACACACACACACTGGCATACACATCAGCGTACAACACACACTTCCTACAAATTCATATCTGCCTCTTTATGCAGCTGATTAGCAAAGCCAGGCTGAGTCACGTCAAGGATTGGGGCTTGAATTTTGGTGCGCCAATCGGATGCTTTTATTACAAAAAATATTTCCATAAAGCAAATCATAATTATTCAGAAGAAAACAAGGCATTTTATGAAAGATTAGACCTGCCAACCTTGGCAAAGTATTTTAAGAACCGCAATAGTGCAAAGCTTAGTTCATATTCATTTTGCTTTGCACTTTAATCCCCATAAACACCATCATATCATGAACTAAACAATGCAATAATATATAGTTGAGACAGGGATAACTAGGACTGGAACAATAAATCAACAAATTATTCTGCATCGATTCTGAGATTTTCCGAATGCATCGCGATTCTCAAGTACATGACTCAGCTTAATGCAGAAGCGCTCTTCAGCGCTCTTCTTCATGAGCATTTGAGTGTGTGGTTAAAAACTAGATTAGAGTGCCATCTGCTCTTAAAAACTAAGCTCAGAATCGATTCCAGAGAGAATCACGGTGCTTCCAGAAAATCTCAGAATCGATCCACGAATCGCGATGCATCGATTTATTGTCCCAGCCCTAGGGATAACTTTTTTTGAATATCAGCCTTAAAACGTGGATTTACAGTAAATTTTAGCATAAAGTTATAAGGAAAAATCAAGTAAAAAAAGTCTCTCTACTTTAGTTGCCTTATTGAACACAAAGGCAGCATTAGGTTTTTCTGTAGTTTGGAGTCTTGTCAGTGTACTTTGAGGTCAAATGCGTACCTGTTACACAAAATGCATACAGGTTGGCAGGTCTGAAAGACTAATGCTAAATAGAAATCAGCTTTGAAATGAGGTTTTAGATTAACTAATTAGAAGTAAGTGATAAACGATCAACTATGCAATTACACTACGTCATGCAAAAAGAAACAGTAATTTAGAGGGGGTCTCACCAAAGCTTGCTCGATGAGCAGACAGAAGAGGATGGCGTTGCCCACCTCCCTCAGACTCTGAAACACATCTGTCTTGAGCTCAGCGTACTCAATGATGTCCTTCAACTGATGGTGGAAGAACTCCAGGATGCCTGACAAATGTTCCACATAACATCAAAAACACTCCAGGCTAGGATATGACAATCATATTCATTGACTGATCAAGTTACAGCCTTCTTAACTTTAAAAAGCTATAAAATGTGTTTTACAAAGTGTTATACAAATTTTGTTGTACTGAATTAACATTAAATTGACAGCCCTAATATCATTACATTTACATTCATGCATTTAGCAGACTTTGCACATACTTACAACGCACATAATGCACACAGACACAGGCTTACAATGCACATCATTTTTTATTCTTATTTCAAAATCTTTGATGGACGCATGTAAGATATGCTGCTGCATTAATAAGCATACATAAATACATAAATCCTGTAGCAGATCTAGACAGGTGGAGTTAGGGGAGGTGGAGGGACTCTGATGGCGGCAATACTGCACCGGAATATAATATAACAGCTAATACTAGTTCTACTAGTTGTTACTAGTTCTGATCTCACCTGGTGATCCATACTCATGACGAGGGAGACGGCAGATCTTGGGCATCACCTCTATGAGTGTCTTCACATACTGCAGGATGGTGCCTTGCAACTGGAAAAGACAGATGGACAGGTGAAAAAAGGAAATGTTCAAAAAAAATTGGAGGAGTGCATGAAAGAGAAACTACATGTACACTAAGCAGAGAGACAAAATACCAAGCTCTTGACAATCTTGAGCAGCTCCTCCATCACCACAGCGATGCCCTGGTAACCAAGAAGACGGCAGATTGTTTTGAAGTGCGGAGGACCCACAAAGTTCCTGTAGGAACTGTAGATGTGGGAGTAGGCAATGTTCAGAGGCTGAAAAACAGAGATGTTTAAAAATAGATGTATAAAAATAGACATTAATGTTCTCTAGTACACTGTATGTAACACATTCAAGTCTTTGGTTCGGTATGACAAACTAATCATGCTGCTTACAGACCTTGGAGCCATACAAGTAGTAAGGCTGGACATTGGCAGGTTTGTCCCTCTGAGGCTCCTGGGTAAAGGGAATGGCTGTCCGCACAAACCTGTTCCATGAGATTCACCACTTTTGTCAACATTGTCATCTATAATGAACCATATTAGTATGAATTTGTATCTACAACTTATGTTTACTGACCTGTTGGTGGAGCCATTGTAACAGTAGTTTGGTAAGAAGTCGAAGTTGAGTTCCCAGAAAACGTGCAGTGTGATGCGGCCGTATGGAGCAGACACGTTGTGATTGGCCTCACGGAACATGGCATCAAAACTGTCCAGGGTCATGTGTTTAGAGAGCAGGCGATGAGTCAACCTGTTGATTTCCATCAGCCATTCAAGCTCCTGAAACACACATGACCAAAACAATTTCAGTTTAGTGAATATTCCAAAGTTCTTAGAGTCTTTGAATTTCTAAATCAAGATCGTTATTTTAATATTAAGGTGTCCAAATTGGTAAAAAAAGAAACAGAGCTTATGATGACAACAAATACCAAAACAGTCTAAATTCATGAGTTTCTCACCACTATGGAGGTGAGGTCCTCGCTCTCAAAGCGGCTGATGGCCTGATCCAGGGATTTGTACATGGCTGCTGAGATCCTCTGGGTTATCAATCTGTTCAGGTCAATAGAGCGACCCAGCAGCTAAAAAAAAAAAACACAAATATGTTGTTAGATTCTAATTGGTAACTCCATTCTAATTGGTACCTGGCATAGTGTCACACCTGCACATGTCTCTGTTTGAGCAGTGTCTCGTAGCGGTTTGAAGGCGGGTATGGAATGATCACACCGTAGTTCTTACACTCCGCACGGAAGCGTTTGTCTAGGAGGACACTGTGAGGAAGAGAAAAAAAAACAAAAAAAAACATACGATCTATAGCAGAATAATTTCTTTGTTTTGACCTCTGACATTGAGCTTGAGAAACATTTAAGATGAGACAGGGATATTGTTACCTTCCAGCCATTGCTTTATAGTAGGCAAATATCTGGTCAGCTAACTTGTACACAAACTGATCAAAACACAGGTTGACCTAAAACGAAAAAGAGATCTCTTTAGTTTTTACTTAAAGTCCGTGTAAAGCGATATTAAAATATGTGTTCTGAGTTTGTCACACAACAGAAAAATGTGTTATTAAAGCTGCAGTCCGTAACTTTTTTGGGTTAAAAATGATCCGAAATCAATATTTGAGCAAGTACATAACCAGCCAGTATTCAAAACTATCGCCTTTAGCCCGATTCACGATGGTTATCTTATAATAATGTTTTCTAATTTGAGCGGTACGGGTAGGTTTTCGCGGGAAATTCGAGCATAGCACTGCGTCATTACGTCACGTCTGTAAACATGAAGTTGTCCCGGCTACTACACTATCGCATGTGAGGATTCTGCAGGTGGTGGATCGTTTATAGCTTTTTCTCACAGCAGCTGGAATAATTAAATGTATCATTTTGATGGCAAATGGTAATCCAGAAAGGATTATGTGTTTATGAAACACATGTGAATGAAATTAAATTGTATTCCAGTTTTAAATGTTCTTCTGATTACAGAAAGCCTGGGATTACACAGGATTTGTATTTTAAAGAAAACCAGTTCGAAGGGAGCATAGTTTGCTTTTTGGGTTAAAAGAATTTCTTAACATGAAATTCGAATGGTATGACAATTAGAGATTGTACAGAAATTGAAATCTACACGCTAATACACACTATATTCATTGTCACGCAATGCTGATGTTGTTAACATTAATAATTTGAGAATAAAGTATAACAATAATAATAATAATAATCTGCACGTTTAGATGTGATATGAGCTAACCGATCGTTAGATTTAATTACCACTGGTAGCGCGATTTATTGTAATGCTTTTTTCCTCAGTTGGGCAGAACAAACGTGGCAGACTTGTTACTTACTTGTTCAGATGGCAATATACGGTGAAAATTCTTATTTGGGTCATATATTCCAAGACATAGGCTAGAATCTGTGATTCCTGTGTACAGTATCCACACCGGTGTGGTGACTGACTGCCACACATTCACCTCAAAACATTAGATTCATCCGCACTGGAGCTGTGCCAGAACACTGGATCACAACCCCGCGCACGGAAGATAATTCCGCACAGAGCTGCAATTCCAGGTTTTCAAACAGAGATTGCGACAAAGAGGCAAAACTTACGGACTGCAGCTTTAACCACCCAGCCAAATTTGAATGATAAAAAAACCCCGCCAAGTAACTAAAATAAGTTACCAAAATCTTTGAAAAATAAGCAGAACTCTCTGCTCTCAAACGCTGGGGCGTGTCTGCTGTCGGCGCTGAAACCACGCTCACTCACGGGAAAGCGGCCGTCTCTCTCAAATACCGCTACAACCTGAATGGATGCTACCTCTAGTAGCTTAATTGGATTTATACAGCCATACATGTTTGAGCGTGCTAGTTCATTATTTAATTGTAGAAATAGACAAATAGACAGCAACGTGCGTCAGCGCTACAGTGAGTTGAAGCCTTCTCGTCTTCAAGGCGAGCGTGGCTCATGGTTGCTTAGCAACGGCAGACACCAGGAGAGCGCAAGCTCCGGTGCGCTTTGAAAAAAGAGAAAGTGGTACAGCTCGCGTTTCCATACGTTTTTAGATGTGAATTGTGAACGCTCCATGTTTTTAAATTGTATGTATTCTGACACACCTTGATGTCTCTGGGCTAAGACCCAGGTATCCATTCACCCTAGAACCGTCCCTGCCTAGAATCTGTATATCTAACATCACAGACATTCAAAAAGACTTGACCTCTCAACATACCTGTATTCTTTCTGTTGTTTAGAGTTCTTTTAGTAGTTATTATAGTGTTAGGGGCGGGGCCACGCTCGGTGGCTCCATTGCGTCATCGAGCCACCGTTTTAGCCCCGCCCAAAAAATCCTGAACACAGAATTGGTGAAAAACTGTTTAACGGTTTAACTCCACAATTCAGTACTACATAGTTCAGAGTCTTTGTAATGTGTTTCAGAAATACATTTCTAACATTTATAATGTGTTTAGAAACAATTCTCAGAATTCTCTTTACACGGACTTTAAGATATTTTTGAAAGGGAGACAATAATAAACAAGTCTGTGATACTCTACCTCTGCCTCTATCTCATCATAGAGGAACTGCTTCTTGAATTTGGTGAGGGCATAATAACCACTATCATTATAAAGGTCCAATGGATACAACACATATCTGAGGGAAAAAAAGATTCAGGTTAAAAAGCTATATCTGACAGACACAATTAGTGTTAATATACACCACCATTCAAAAGTTTGGGTTTGGCAAGATGTTTTGAAAGAAGTCGCTTATGCTCATTAAGGCTGCATGTTTCTGATCAAAAATACAGTAAAAACAGCAATATAGTGAAATATTAATAAAATTTTAAATAACTACTTGTTATAAAACAAATTCTTAAATAACTAATTATTATAAAATAACTAATTGAAAGTTCTATTTGAATATATTTTAAAAATGTAATTATGTCAAAGTTGAATCTTTTGTGTCACATCATCCTTCAAAAATCATTCTAATATGCTGACTTGGTGCTCAAGAAACATTTCTTGTTATTATCAATGTTTAAAACAGTTGTTGTGCTTAATATTTTTATGCACACTGTGATGCATTTTTTTAAGGTTCTTTGATGAAAAGAAAGTTCAAAGGAACAGCATTTATTTGAAATAGAAATCTTTTGTAACATTATAAATCACTGTCTTCACTAGCTACATTTCCATTACCCTTCAAATTGTGCAAATTGAAATTGTGAATTGAAAATACGCCTAATGGAAACATCAATTTCACAAAAACTCCCATATATCGCAAAAAATTTATGCTCGCATTGAGGTGGTTTTTCAGGCAATTCGAAAAAGGAATATATCGCAAAACTGCAATGAAAACAGTTTTTTGCATTTACAGATCAACTGGTGTACGTAAAAATCACATGATCATTCTTTAATGTACTATAACCTCCAAGAAACAGCTCATACGTGGCCACTCTCAAGTATAAGGGGCTTTCCTTGCCATTAATGCTTGGATGGATAACCCCTTATTTACACTGCACACATCTGCGGCTCATTACGGCTCCGACACGGCCACTCTACTCAATGCTAAAGATACACGCATACGTCTCCTTCGATTAAAAATAATGGCTAGTGCGGTGGCTGCAATATTTGTAAACCTACCAAAATCCATTGCCATGACTTATCGCGAGAGGAAAAAAAAAATTACATTTTAGTTGTATAACATCGATTAATGGAAACGCTGCCATTTCGCAATTGTTTTTTATTGACATTTATTGACAAATATCGCAAATGTTTTGCACAAATCTGTAATGGAAATGCACCTAATGTTATATTCTATCAATTTAATGCATCCTTACTGAATAAATATAGGACTGACTCCAAACGCTAGTGTAGCTTAATAACCAGTATAAACTTTGTGTATAACTTTGTGTACATACTCCATCATGGAGGGCTCTTTGGTCTCCAGAATGTGGTCGGTGAGGATCCAGGGCATGGACATCTCAATGGGGAACTGGATGCGACGGCCCATGGTGAGCTCCAGAAAGAACTCTCGGAACCACAGTTGGGACAGATCACAGCACTGCTGCAGGGCCTCTGACAACCAATCAGGAGAGAATGAGAACATCATGAAAGGAATGCAACATTTCTCAGTCTACTCTGTTACTGATATGTAATTGATATATAAAGATGATGCAGTTGCAATACAGAAAACTGCTGCTGTTGTCTCACCACTAAAGTTCAGGAGATGGGTGAAGAAGAAAGACTGCTTGTGGAAGTCCTCTATGGCCTGAACAATGGGGCCATCCAGACTGCTGCGAAGAGTCTTCTTAGAGCCACTTTTATCAGCGATGAGAGATTCCAGCATGGTGCGCACCATGTAGAGCTGCAGGACGGGGAGGAACAGATACTACTTTGAAACTTTACAAATATCATTAAATATCATCTATTTTGCAAACACAATTTGACTGACCTGTGTGCTTGAGGGGCCAACAGCACGACGAGGAACTTTGATGTCAAATCCTCCTTTGGGGTCCTTCTCTCCCCTCAGACAGGGGTCATTAGGAGGTTCTCGTCCCCCTTCCCAATCACAGATGGTTTTACGAATTGCCTGAAGTACACTATAAGGAAGCAAGAAGATAAGTAATGCTTAAAAAAGTATGTGTTTTATATGTGGTGTACATCTTACCTAATGAGGACGTTCTTTTTCTTGCGCACAGCCTGTCTGAGTGGCTCTCTCAGGGTCACTTGTGCAAAGTCCTGCAGGGCGGAGTATATTGTGTGCCTGATGGCCTGGTTGAACACACTCTCCATCCGTCCCATCAGAACCTGAAGACCCTTGATCATAGCAATGACCTCCACCAAGGCAAACTTCTCCTCGCTGGTGTAGTTGTAGCGTGTGGCACGTTCATACTCCTCAGCTGTGCCCGGACAGTCCTTGTTGCAGAACTTATCAGTTGGGTGGACCAGTTTCCAAGAGTACTAGAGGACGGGAAGACAGTTCAAATGCAAGACAGATGGAGAACTGGAATGCTGAAACTGTTTAAATTATCTCAGACGTACCACTTCCATGACATGAGTGCTCCACTTGGACAGAAGCTGCAGTCCTCTGAGTGCCAGGTCAAAAAGCTCCCTGTATTCCTCATCGGACTTCTGACTGTCCAGACCTGATCCAGTCACCACCTCACTGTTACTGTAGCGCGCCAGCTCAGAGATGAAGCGGATGTGGTCGTCTCTGATCTGAACCATCTGCTCGCACAGGTTATACTGTGGACTGATGCTGCTCTGAGTGCAGGTCCACCTGAGAGAGAGAGGAAAAAGACACTACTAAAAAGATTCACACTTTTAGAAAGAAGTCTATTCTATTTTAATATATTTTAAAATGTAATTATTCCTATGATTGCAAAGCTGAATTTTCAGCAGACATTACTCCAGTCTTCAGTGTCACATAATTCTTCAGAAATTATATTAATATGCTGATTTGCTGTTAAAGACACATTTCTACTATATCAATATTTATTAACAATGTTGAAAACAGCTGTGCTGCCTAATATTTTTGTGGAGACTGTGATACTTTTTTAGGATTCTTTGATGAATAGAAAGTTCAAAAGAACAGCATTTAAAAAAGAAATATTTTGTAACATCATAAATGTCTTTACTGTCACTTTTGGTCAATTTAATGCAACTTTTGATACTGAGTAAAAGTATCAATATCTAAAAAAAGTTATTGGGCCAAAACTTCTGAACATTTCAGTAACCAGTCAAGTAATGCTAACAAGAGAACTAGTATTAGATAGAAAACAATGCACTCATGGTTCCAAGCTCATGTCATTCATAAAGTGCTTTTTGTCTTAAGTAGTCAATCACTCACTTGGACTTGTTCTCTTCATAGTGGGCACTTGTTTCTATGTAGCGTGACAGCTCGATCTGCATGTCTCCAAACAGGGGCACGACCTGAAGCTGTGAAGGCAACCAAAACAAATATTACTATCAGAGCATTATGAAAAATTTCAAGAGAACCAGACAGCTTGTCTTCACCTTAAAGAACTTGTCGATTTTGCTAAGGTTTATCCTTTTCTTTGCATCCAGCTTATAGATGTTGCTGACATTTCCGTCCATCAAGTATAGGCCAAAACCCATGACCTGAAACACAGAGCCATGCCTTCATTTCTGAAGATCTCTTCCAGCCGAATCTAAAAAGCTTCAGCAGGAACGGATGCGCTCACCTTTAGCAGCATGTGTTTCTCACTGGGGGTCAGGTACATCTTGTTCTCGTAGTAATCCACACAGATGTTCACAATATCAGCCAGCAGCTCCTCATAACCTGGGATCACCTCCAGCTGCTGGTGCAGACACTGGACAAACATCACATAAATCATGACACACTGCACACAAATGTCCAAGTGAAATGTGAACAGAGAAGCTTTGGGAGAGGACAGTATTATCCATGAAAAATCACTTTTATTTTATGGCTGTTCATCACAGCCTAATGTATAGATACAGAAGTTTTTGACCACTTTTGGTTCCTTTTTTAGTGTTTTTTTTAGTCATTATAGGAGCTTGACAGCCCTTACTTACTTTAAACTGTCAATGTGTTTCAAGAGCTGCATCAACAAATATTTAAATAATTCTTGTGTGCCACAGGAAAAAAATAACAGTATACAAAATTGGAACATCAACAGCAATATAAAATAAATGAAGGAACTATAGAGTAAATAATGTCAACATTCATGTTTAGGTGGACTATTCCTTATTTAAATATGTCCATATTCAAAGTTAAATGTACCTGTGTAATTCTGTTGTGATTGGCTAAAAACATAGAGAGGTTTTGGGACTCCTGGATGGATTGTGGATCAGCCATCTTTCTCAGGAATTGAGCCGCTCTTTAAAGAAGAAATAGCAATATAGAAAATTTTATAAATATTCTATGTATGTGTGTATATATATATACATATACATATATTACAGTATTTTAATTTAAGAAAAAAATCTGTTTTAAATGTATGCTTGGACCCTTATACCTTTTGTAAGCAGAATGGTCATTTTTTACACTGCACTTCATGTTCTTCAGTTCATCCAGCACAGCAAACATGTTGATGAACTTTCCTAAAGTCAAGAGGTAGGCCTCTGACACAAAGTCCTTTCTGCGTTCAGCATGACACAGTCGCTTTACCTCGCTGCAGAAACGTTCAATGGCCTTGCGCTAGAAGGAGGGACATCAATGTTGAAGCCATGTACCAATGAAATGTCACAAATCCCAATAACAATTTTGAAAGCATAGCAAAAACTACACTATGCTAATTATTTAATACACTCATTTATTTGAAAAGTTAAAAATGAAAACAAATATTAAGAAATTAAGTGGCATGTAGCAATCAAGTATTTGTTACTTTCTTTAAGCAATTAAAAATAAAGACAAAAATAAAGACATAAGAAATAAATAATGAGCAAGGAGTGTTTCTCCCTTTTTCTTATCAGAGTTGCTGTTTGATAAATAATCATGACATTTGAGGATTATTAAGTAATGAATAGAGTTCAAAGAGTTTTATTCCTCACTCACCTGGAAGTACATGAATTTCATGAGCTTGGTGACCTCAGGTTCCAGCACCTCAACAGTCTTCTCATAGATCTCCACTCGGTTTGGCTGCTCGTTGCACTTCACCTGATATGCACAAGAGGGCGTCATTAAACTGACAGGATTCAGAACTCAGATTATGAATAATGAGCCTTTTCCCTGCAGTGAGTGTAGGGCAATCATGTTGTTGAACTGGGTCATTTCAGGCACATCTTTTAGATAAACAATCGTAAAAGAGTTCAGTTTCTCTTCAGACAGAGAGCATATATATTTATACACACACACACACACACATATATATACACACACACACACACACACACATATATATATATATATATATATATATATATATATATATATATATATATATATATATATATATATATATATATATATATATGTTCAGCAAGTATACATGAATTGACACTTTATATATATATATATATATATATATATATATATAAAAAGTCAATTCATGTAAAACAAGATTTTACACGTAGTCTTTTGAATGTTGACAGCAACATTCACAAACTTTAATAAAATCTATGCATATGTAACTTGATAGATGATACTCTAGCGTATTCTTATTGAGTTCCTCTTCTGCACCATGACTTACCTGATAGTAAAAGTGTATGTGGGCCAGTAGGCCAAACTGTGCATGAATTTTACTAGAGTACTGAGAATACACCTCACATCGGACCACTGTTACTGCATCGGATGTCACATGTATGTGTGTGTGTGTGTGTGTGTGTACCTGAGGAATGGCTCTGGAGCAGCTCCTCCAGGTATATAGCATGACGGCATACTCGTGCCCCTCCTCCAGCATTTCATTCTGAGAAGAAAAACACAATTTGAAAACGAGGAAAAAGAACAAAAGCTATAAAGGAACCACCAACATAATCTCCTGCGAATTCTGTGTAAATGTATGGTAAATAATTTTTCTGACCTCATGCTTAGAAACAACGATCCATCAGACACATATTTGCTGGAAGTGACCATTATTGTTACATAGTATAACTAGATCTGTGTTTCTTATATGAAATATCAGCACTAGCAAGGCAGCAATGATGGTATATAAAGTTGTAAACCCGTTTATAGACAGAAGGAGAGATGGAGAGAGGGAGAAAGAAAAAAAATCCGCCAAATTTAGAATCATCAGAGTCCTTGCATTCTAGACATTTCTGCTCATTAGAGTGGCAGCAATTCAGTTGTCACATTGTGCTGCATAAATTTAGCGTAGACTAGGTATAAGAGTCCCTTATTATGCTCCACTTTCCATTAATAAATCATGTAACCTGGATTTCTGCTAATCACAATTCAGTGCCATTCAGCAAGTATTACATTTAGGGCTTTGCAAAACTAAATATTTGCAAAACTGACTAGTCAGTGCCTAAACAATTTGTCAACAACAGTCTTGAGGAAGCTCTGAATGGTTACGCTTGTTGCAGCTTTACCTGTTCCTGATCAGACCGGATTGTATTGTTGAGAAACAGCTGGATTACATAAAACAAAAAATAGCCAAATAATATTTAAACCCTCTTCCTAAAATATAAAAGGCAGAAAATACAATATTATACATATTCTAAATAATATTTAATATATATTTATAATGTACATTTTATAAATATGTAAAATATTATCTGGAAAATATTGATTTATTTATGGATTGTATGTCAATAGGGTTATGAATGAATTTTTGAGAGAAAGAATTTGTAATTAATTTCAAATTTTCCAAGCAGCATACAGAAAGAAGAATGGAACTGTAATATGTTAAATAAAATAATAAATAAATACAATTATTATTTTATTATATTATAAAGTATATTAAAATTATATATATAAAAATAATAAGACTAAAATAAAAATGTACAATTGGTCATTAACTTATTTAAATAGTTTATTTTTATAATTGTTTTCTCTGAACTTTCCCCCAGATCCCCTTGTGGCCCTTTGGTCGTCACTGGAATCACTGGACTTGTTGACCTTACTAATTAATCATCTACAAAACATCTTTCAATAGGCCTACATTGTTCACCTTGCAAACACTGTATTTACTCCTAAATCCAAGTTTAGTGAGACCACAGCATTCATCCAGCCACCTATGCACAGCATAAAAAGTTCACATCTATGTGCTCATTTAGCAGAAGGTAGCTGAAGCAAACAGGACCTCCAGTCCTTTGAGGACTTCTCTATTTCACCGAGTAATGTGCAATCCTGTTTGACAGTCCACGCACATCCACGAGCCACTGAGCTGTAAGAGGAAGAGGTGGAGTTGCTCCTTCAATACCATTTCTATCCAGCACAAACCCCCACAGAAACAAAACTATACAAAACAAGCATAAACAAGGGTGTCTTTGTGAAAAGGTGTTTGTCCTGAGCTCTGTCTCACGCCTCTGCTAAAACAGAATTGAAACTGATGGGGTTTTGATACGGCACAAAACATCTTGCCCAGCTTTCACATGCCTGACCCTTAAATAGTCATTACTGCTGCAAATCTGGTTAGTTTTTTGACAAACGGATGTTCATATAAGAAATTCACACATAGCAAGGACAATGAATGTTTAGGATAACGAATTACCTTATTTTAAAGTTCTTGAACACCAAGTTCAAATTTACACTTAAATGAAAATTTTAAGTGCTCATGTGTCATAGTCAAATAGAATTTGGAATAGGAAAGTTATTGTAGTAAACTGTTTAATAGTTGTTGATTAATTAAATCCAGTTGATTAATTAAATCCAAACTATTTCCATTCTTCCCAATTCTCTAGTCAAATAGGGAAAAAGTCAAAGTCTAAAAGTCACAAAACCTTATGATAGAACCAGATAATAACTATTGGTACTCATTCTTTGCCATTGTATCATTCATTTACAATGGTATTTATTTGTTTTTTTGATTCAAAATGTTAAAGTTACTGATTATTATGCTTATCAAGGCTGCATATACTGGATCAAAAATACTGTAAAAACAGTAATATTGTGAAATATTATTACAATTTAAAAGAACTGATTTCTATTTGAATGTATTTTAAAATGTAATTTATTCCTGTGATACAAAGCTGAATTTTCAGCATCATTACTCCAGTCTTCAGTGTCACATGATCCTTCAGATATCATTCTAATATGCTGATTTGGTACTCAAAAACATTTCTTATTATTATCAATGTTCACAACAGTTGTGCTGAATAATATTTTTTAGGATTCTATGATGAATGGAATGTTCAGATAAACAAAATTTATTTGAAATGGCAATATTTTGTAATATTATAAATGTCACTTGATCAATTTAATGCATTCTCACTGGATAAATGAATTCATTTGTTCACAAAGACAAAAAAATCTTATTAACCACAAACTGTTACTTCAAGGTGCTTCACAGAACACAATATTGCCAGTTTACGTGTTGAAAAAAAAAACATGGTTTTATCACAGTACCTAAAACTATGGTAATGTCATGGTCATTTTTTTTGTAAGTAAAAGCTTTGGGAAGGGAACTGCACTGCACTGGGCCGATTTAAATATCGCTGTAACAAAGAAAAGCCTACATCAGATAAACTGAATGACTGTTTCTGCTTCTCAGTGCCCTTCTGATAAAGATTTCAGCAAGAACCATAAAGAGCAGCTTTGTTATAATGCAACATCCTTTCGTTATTGCTGCTCTGGTCACATGAACAGTAATTCTAATGTGCTGTTTCACAAAGTCCTCCTTCTACTCACCATGCTGGAGTGCACAGTGGCCTGTTCAATGTAGCGGGCAATACCAGTGACAAATGCATTTCTGTCTTCGAAGTTGGTGTCAAAGTTTGCCTAGTAACAGACAGAAGGTCAGTCCAGTTATGTCCAAATTTACTGTGAACTCTACATCCAACAACAAATATAAAAATGCATTTGTGTAAATGTACCTGGTACATGATGGAGGATGGTGGTGGTTCGATGCATGGCTGCTGGTCTGGGAGGGGAAGCTCCTCCAGCAGGTCCACATTGGACAGCGCATCCTCCAGGGTCACGTGGGTTGTCATGGCGACACAGGTTCACTCACAAAACGGCCCAATCTAAAACAAACAGACAATGAGCTTCAACATCATCAGACAAGGATGCTGAACAAGGATACACAAGTCCACGCTTAAGTGAAACAAAGTCTAATAAACACTGGCATTTGAAAAGAAAAATGTTGTGACCTTGAAGAAATCTCTCTAGTTAAAGTCTTTCACTCGGTTTCACTGGAGGAATTCAATTAGTCTCCAAACACAAGCACTGATGTGGCTGCCAGTAAATTCCAAGAAAAAGAACTACTGAAACGTTTACATACTATGCATGTTGTGCTAATTTTATTACTTAAGAAACATATCGATTTATTTAAAAAGTAATTACTAATTAGGGCCACAGATTCTTTCAATAAATCACATAATACATAAAATAATATAAAGCAGGGCAATATGAACCAAATCCTGATACGAGTTAATTTATTTCACGATAATGATATATAAATCACAAAAAAGAGTTAATTTTGCTTAAAATAAGGTTTAAAGGGCACCTATTATGCCCTTTTTTTTTTTTTTTTTTTTTTTTTACAAGATGTAATACAAGTCTCAGGTATCCACAGAATATGTCTGTGAATTTTCAGCTCAAAATACTCCACAGATCATTTATTATATCATTTTGAAAATGCCAATTTTGAGTGGAAGCAGAAACACGCTGTTTTTCGTGCATGTCTCTTTAAAAACAAATGAGCTGCTGCTAGGGCTGTCGCGGTGAAGGAGTGGCTCAAAACTGCAATATGCGGTATTATCGCCATATATATATATATATATATATATATATATATATATATATATATATATATATATATATTAGGGGTGGGACAATAAATGCGATACCATGCGATACGATAATCGATATCTGGCGCCAAATATCGATATTTTAATTAATACAATAAGGTGCTCTAAATACATTTTCCTGCTCCCAGCGTCTAAAAATGCGTGGAAATCGCGGCCGCGCCATTTCCACATTCTTTCCAAGAGCGCTCAGAGCAACTATTATAAAGCGCGTTCTCTATGAAGATGGGGAAGCACGAGGAACCGAATGATAAACAGATTTTCAGACACTGTATTAGCTCTACTGCTATATATACACGTTTATGGAGATGAAAACTAAAAAACTGCCCCGGAACAGTTATCAGCGTGGACCATAGGCACCGATCACGTTATTATTGCAGAGCGCACATTCAGTCATGAGTAGCCGAACCTCTCCGCTCGGATCGCAGGTGGATTTCCCTCACTATATGAGAGAGAGAGAGCGCTGCAGGTGCGTCCAGTTTTATGTGAACAAAACTGGATGCTCTCCCACTCTCTCAGATATTACAAGTGCGCGTTATGCAGTGTGAACAGTGGGCACCGACCAGCAGAAACATAAATCTGCACCTATGGCATGGAGGACGAGACAAAACCTTGTCAGAGCCGTAATGCGGCGCAGAAGTGTGCAGTGTGTGTGTGCTTGCCGCACGTCTACATTTGAAATAACCAACCTGAGCGCGCAAAAGACGCGATGTGAATGGCTATTTTTCCGTGCGGGGCTCCGTTTTTATGATGAGAGGAGTAGAAAGGTTGAGAAAGCACTCCAGGTAAATTTTGAAATGTACCAGGTTTATATTATATATATATATATATATATATATATATATATATATATATATATATATATATATATATATATATATATTTATTACATGGAGAGAGAGAGAGAGGCTATATAAGTTAAGCAGTTAAATGTGTTTGTTTACACACAGAGAAAAAGAAAAGTGTAAGCTTTTAATAAGTCCAAGAATAAAATTATTAATTTACTCAACATGTTAAAATTGATTTACAGAACTTTTTTTTGCTGTTTTCTAACAGTTTGGACTTGAATAAAGAAAGAAAACTTGCACTTAACCTTTTCACAGGCATTTTGTTTAGACAGATATCGCGATATATCATTATAGGATTTTCTAGAAATATATCGATTATCGCAGAATCGCTGTATCATGATATTATCGTTATCGTGAGCCACGTATCGTGATTATATCGTATCGTGAGGTACCCTGCGATTCCCACCCCTAATATATATATTATATATGTCATTACAGTGCTGTTCATGATGGTGAGTGGGGGGAGAGCAGGGGGGTTTCTCCTGAAGTCCACGATCATCTCCACTGTTTTGAGCGTGTTGAGCTCCAGATTGTTAAGACTGCACCAGACAGCCAGCTCCTTAACCTCCTGTCTGAGGCCGTCCTGGATGAGGCCGATAAGTGTGGTGTCGTCTGCAAACTTCAGGAGCTTGACAGAGGGGCCTTTAGATGTGCAGTCGTTGGTGTACAGGGAGAAGAGCAGTGGGGAGTGAACAAAGCCCTGAGGGGCTCCAGTGCTGATGGTGCGGGTGCTGGATGAGAATTTTCCCAGCCTCACTAGCTGCTGCCTGTCTGTCAGGAAGCTGGTGATCCACTGACAGACGGAGGTGGGTACAGAGAGCTGAGTTAGTTTGGGCAGGAGGTGGTTTGGGATGATCGTGTTAAAGGCCGAGCTGAAGTCCACAAACAAGATCCTCACATAAGTCCCCGGTCTGTCTAGATGTTGTAGTATGTAATGCAGTCCCATGTTGACTGCATCATCCACAGACCTGTTTGCTCTGTAGGCAAACTGCAGGGGGTCCAGTAATGGTCCAGTGATGTCCTTCAGATTAGCCAAAACCAGTTTTTCAAATGACTTCATGACCACAGATGTTAGAGCCACAGGTCTGTAGTCGTTGAGTCCTGTTATCTTGGGTTTCTTTGGGACGGGGATGATGGTGGAGCGTTTGAAGCATGAGGGGACTTCGCACAGCTCCAGTGATCTGTTGAAGATCTGTGTGAAGATGGGGGCCTGCTGGTCAGCACAGGATTTCAGACAGGCTGGGGTCACACCGTCTGGGCCTGGTGCCTTCCTTCTTTTGTTCTTTTTGAAGACCTGGCGCACATCATCTTCTCTTATCTGCAGTACAGGTGTGGGGGAGAGGGGGGTTGCTGGAGGTGTGAATGGTTGTGTGGAGAGGTGTTCAAGGCGGGTGTGGGGTGTTTTTTCAAACCTGCAATAGAACTCGTTCAGATCGTCTGTCAGTTGTTGATTCTCCAGAGTGTTGGGGGATGGTGACTTGTAATTGGTGATGTCTTTCAGACCTTTCCACACTGAAGCCGTGTCACTGGAAGAGAACTGGATGCTTAGCTTATCGGAATAATTCCTCTTTGCCACTCTGATCTCCTTTTCCAGTGTGTATTTGGCCTGTTTATACAAGACTCTGTTCCCCTTTTTGTAAGCATCTTCTTTGGCCTGACGGAGCTGTCTGAGTTTTGCAGTGAACCATGGTTTGTCGTTATTGTAGGTTAGATGAGTCCTGGTGGGAATGCACATATCCTCACAGAAACTGATATATGAAGTGACAGTCTCTGTGAGCTCGTCCAGATCATTTGCAGAAGCCTCAAAAACACTCCAATCAGTAAGGTCAAGACAGGCTTGTAAAACCTGCTCTGTCTCATTATTCCATCTATTTACAGTCCTTAATACAGGTTTAACTGATTTGAGTTTCTGCCTGTAGGTAGGAATAAGATGAACCAAACAGTGATCAGAGAGTCCTAAAGCTGCTCGTGGAACAGAGTGATATGCGTCCTTTATTACTGTGTAACAGTGATCCAGTATATTACTGTCTCTGGTGGGACATGTAACATGCTGTCTGTACTTTGGCAGTTCACGGGAGAGATTTGCTTTATTAAAGTCCCCAAGAATGATTAAAACAGAGTCCGGGTGTTGTTGCTCAGTCTCTGTGATCATATCAGCGAGTTTCTGTAAAGCGGAGCTCACGTGCGCTTGCGGTGGAATGTAAACACTCACAAGAATGAACGAGTGAATCTCCCGCGGCGAGTAGAAAGGCTTGCAGTTAATGAAGAGCGTTTCTAGATCAGAACAGCACATCTTCTTTAACACAGTTACATCTGTACACCACCTTTCATTGATGTAAAAGCACGTTCCGCCGCCGCGCGATTTCCCCGTTGATTCTGCCTCATGATCTGCTCTGATCAGCTGAAAGCTCGGAAGATGAAGCGCGCTGTTCGGAATGGCGTCGTTCAGCCAGGTTTCCGTGAAACACAGAGCAGCAGAGTTTGAAAAGTCCCTGTTTGTCCGGGAGAGCAGAAGGAGTTCGTCCGTTTTGTTGGGTAGAGAGCGGAGATTCGCCAGATGGATGCTAGGCAACGCCGTTCTAAATCCGCGCTGTCTGAGCTTCACGAGCGCGCCGGCTCGCTTCCCCCGTCTGCGCGTCCTGAAGCGTCTAAACAGCACCGCTGCTCCGCCGACTACTATGTCCAGCAAAACATCCGAATAATCGAAAACCGGTTGGAGATTTTGTGGTGTGTTCTGCCGAATGTTCAGCAGCTCTTCCCTAGTGAAACTGATCGTGTTTGACAAACAAAAAACAGGAAAAACTAACAAAAACACTAAAACAACTAGAGAGCTAAGCACAATGGCTGCCATGCGCGGCGCCATCTTGAGAACCCACATATATATATATATATATAATTTGTGTTTGTATGTGTTACAACGTAAGGAGGTCATATTCAGAAACCAATGAAACCGAAACTAAATCGCGTTGAAACAGGAAGTCAAGTAAACAGAAGAAAATGACAAAATAAAGGTCCACATAACATAGCATAAACCCGACAATAAAATCGTTAGGCTATTGTTAGCATATATATAACAGTTAGTTCTGATCCTCGAATCTGACTGGACAAGATAGTTTTTCTGTTGATATTTCACCTGTGTGTTCTGTACGGGCTGTCAGTCAGTGTAGTTTCATTGTTGCGCCAAAAGGTGGCATCAAGGGACTCTTTGAGTGAGACTTTAAACCGTTCATTCAACTACACGTTCAAAAGCGCTGATTCATTCAAAGAGAGATGTAATGAAACAAGATGTTGAAATCATTTTAACTTTGAGCGCCACTTTTAAAGGCTCAGCTGACCAGCAGAGCATCGATGCTCAGACAGAGATTTCGCTTTCCTTGGACAATAACCTATTTTAACAAATACAGGTGCATCTCAATAAATTAGAATGTCGTGGAAAAGTTCATTTATTTCAGTAATTCAACTCAAATTGTCAAACTCGTGTATTAAATAAATTCAATGCACAGACTGAAGTAGTTTAAGTCTTTGGTTCTTTTAATTGGGATGATTTGGCTCACATTTAACAAAAAACCCACCAATTCACTATCTCAACAAATTAGAATACTTCATAAGACCAATAAAAAAAAAACATTTTTAGTGAATTGTTGGCCTTCTGGAAAGTATGTTCATTTACTGTATATGTACTCAATACTTGGTAGGGGCTCCTTTTGCTTAATTACTGCCTCAATTCGGCGTGGCATGGAGGTGATCAGTTTGTGGCACTGCTAAGGTGGTATGGAACCCCAGGTTTCTTTGACAGTGGCCTTCAGCTCATCTGCATTTTTTGGTTTCGTTTCTCATTTTCCTCTTGACAATACCCCATAGATTCTCTATGGGGTTCAGGTCTGGTGAGTTTGCTGGCCAGTCAAGCACACTAACACCATGGTCATTTAACCAACTTTTGGTGATTTTGGCAGTGTGGGCAGGTGCAAAATCCTGCTGGAAAATGAAATCAGCATCTTTAAAAAGCTGGTCAGCAGAAGGAAGCATGAAGTGCTCCAAAATTTCATGGTAAACGGGTGCAGTGACTTTGGTTTTCAAAAAACACAATGGACCAAAACCAGCAGATGACATTGCACCCCGAATTATCACAGACTGTGGAAACTTAACACTGGACTTCAAGCAACTTGGGCTATGAGCTTCTCCACCCTTCCTCCAGACTCTAGGACCTTGGTTTCCAAATGAAATACAAAACTTGCTCTCATCTGAAAAGAGGACTTTGGACCACTGGGCAACAGTCCAGTTCTTCTTCTCTTTAGCCCAAGAGCGGCTTAACAAGAGGAATACGACAACTGTAGCCAAATTCCTTGACACGTCTGTGTGTGGTGGCTCTTGATGCCTTGACCCCAGCCTCAGTCCATTCCTTGTGAAGTTCACCCAAATTCTTGAATCGATTTTTCTTGACAATCCTCATAAGGCTGCGGTTCTCTCGGTTGGTTGTGCATCTTTTTCTTCCACACTTTTTCCTTCCACTCAATTTTCTGTTAACATGCTTGGAAACAGCACTCTGTGAACAGCCAGCTTCTCGCAATGAATGTTTGTGGCTTACCCTCCTTGTGAAGGGTGTCAATGATTGTCTTCTAGACAACTGTCAGATCAGCAGTCTTCCCCATGATTGTGTAGCCTAGTGAACCAAACTGAGAGACCATTTTGAAGGCTCAGGAAACCTTTGCAGGTGTTTTGAGTTGATTAGCTGATTGGCATGTCGCCATATTCTAATTTGTTGAGATAGTGAATTGGTGGGTTTTTGTTAAATGTGAGCCAAAATCACCACAATTAAAAGAACTAAAGACTTAAACTACTTCAGTCTGTGTGCACTGGATTTATGTAATACACGAGTTTGACAATTTGAGTTGAATTACTGAAATAAATGAACTTTTCCACGACATTCTAATTTATTGAGATGCACCTGTATACAAGACTCAGCCTGAAGGACAGACGCAGGTAATCGCATGCGCTCCGTCGATCTCTTTTTCATTCGCTGTCTGTTTAGGCTTGTTAAATGCAAAATCTACTGAGGCCCTGTACAAATCAGCATGGTACACGTTATGTTATCATCATTACTAACTTATTTAATATTCAGTACACATGCACGGTGTAAAACGAGACGGGCATAACCTTATACAAAAAAGAAAACACAAATATCGCGGTTGATGCATTCCTCTGCGGTTATGCTCGTCAATAGCGCCGTATTGCGATATTGCGACAGCCCTAGCTGCTGCCCTCCGCCCCCTTTTTCAGAATAGGGCTGTGCCGTTACAGCTCATTCCTCAGATACTCTGCTAAAAACATTTGTTTGGTTTTAATTATCATGTCTATTGCACTGAAATCATGTGTTTTAAACCATATTTTAGTTTAAATTTCTGATATACGGTTTTCGAGCGCACACATCTGAAACACGCACACAGAGAGCGTCTGTCACACAGCATGTGAGTACTGAAGTTCTCTTATGTCTTATTGCACTTAAACTGTCAAATAAACACAAGTTTGTTAAAAACACACAAGTTACAAAAACAGCCGGTTATGTCTGTGAAGGGAAACAGCTTGGAAAGAAATCATGTTTATATTATATCTATATATTTTATTAGATGCCTTTATAGCACTTAAACACAGAAAGAGTCAGATTTTCATATGTCACCTTTAAGACATAATCTAATGTGTTTACATGAACAAGCCAAAATTGTCATTTTTAATTTTTTTGTAGGTCTATTGTTGCAAAGCGCAGCACTCCAGCTTTGTGAATATTCATATCAAATTCTCCATGACATGAGTCCAAACCAGTGAAATATGATTTTTAAACCCATGCTGATGAAAACAAAACGATCGCGCTGACTGACATTTGCAAAGCGCGTGCATAAGATCTCCCTTATAAAGTAAATTATTGCGAAATATGTTTTGGCGAGATTCACACAATCATAATCTGTTATGTTTTACATGAACGTTTAGTTAATGGTTCTGGGAAAATCTGATGTGTAACATTATATTTGATCCATGCATTACAGTAGGTCCTAATATAGATCTATCTCAATGTTAATCATACATTAAAAGAAAAGACTGAATCACTCGCTGCTCTTGATTAAACTACTGTTTATTTGCATCTTTATTCTTATTTTTAATAACAAAGATAAAATAAAAAATAGCTATATTGTGATTAATAATATAGTAATTATTATTAAGAAAAGAATTGGAGGAAAATATGCAACGTTGCTTGGTGATTTTGCTTTGGAATCTTTAACTCGATTTTTCTCAAATTCAGATCTGCTGCCTCTATTGCCTTCAAACGGCTGCAGCTCAGTCATTTTTTGTCCGATTCCAACAAGTCATATATCATTTTGAAGGTATTTTGAAAATAAAAAACTCATTTTTGAAAATTTGTGCATTCCGACTCATTTTGCCAGCACGGGTCACATATTGTATAGAAGAGTAAATCATTCAACAGATATTACAAAAAGTGGCTTTAGAAGTCATGATACTATTTCTGTTTTTTTTTGTTTTGTTTTGTTTTTTTGTTTACACTTGCATCTCTCTCTTTTTTTAGTACCTAATACTATGAAGAACACACTTCTGAAATGCTGTGTCAAGATACAAATAGTTTTTACAACTTTTACAAATGCATCTCAAGGCAGATTTACAAATGCATCTCAGGAAGTGTGGTTTGGTGAGGCATATTGCCCATTTTAGACCCGAGGCTGACTTCACTTTTGCCTCACAAAAACAATGCTTTGAATTAGAAACTACTTCAATTGCTCCTGTGCAGAATGCATAGTACAATCTTGGGCAAAATTGTCAAAGAATATCTATTTATTTTTATTTACTATAAAAAATGATGAGAGAGAAAGGTGAAATGGGATTGGAAAATGTCAGATTCAAACTTAGGTCACACACATGTCCAACATATCTGTTATGCCACAGCACCAATAATAATAAAAAATAAAAATAAAAAAAAAACACGTCTTAGGATGTTTATGTATAATAAACACATGATTAATTTGTCCAGAACAGGTGATAAGAAGTAGCCTGTCAACCATCTGTCTAAGAAAGAGGCTGATTTTCAATCTTTACCTTCATCAAAGCTCGACAGACCAGCCTGTGGTCATCATGGGATTAAATATGCCTATATGGAACAAGGACTCTCTTATGAGTAACAGTAACAAACAGGAACTTAGTGGAACTTATGAAGTGCGAACAGCATACAGTAAAAGAAAAAAATGATGACACATCATAGCAACAGCACACAGAGTAAAGGCTATTTGCTGTGCAAGCGAAAAACATTCTAGCAAAATGACCAAAAATAATAACTTACAATATGTTTACAGACTCTACTAGCACCATCAAATGCAATTGGAAAAATAGTGACTTTTCAACAGATTTTGGGGGAAATCAAATTCTAAAAGGCTTACTAACAGTCGTCTGTCCACATTAAGCAGGGATAAAAGTATTGTAACATCAAACAATTACACACACCAACTTAAACTGCACTTTCAAAAGGTTTGGTGGGTTCAACCCTATGTTAGTTTCAGGTGGCTGGAGGTCACAGCAGAATCACATGACAGAATAACTGTCTCAGACCTTTCAGAGTAGGTCAGGGTGGAAACAAAGCTTGATTGCAATGCTGAAGGCCACAGAAAGGGGCAACATCAGGTCTTCACAAGCACAATCTAGTTCAGGGATGTCAAGTCAAATCAGTCAAAGTCATGTTACTGAGTTAGTACGTGGTGAAAGCTACAAGAAACACCTAATGGAACAGCCCATTGTTAATATGTCACTTGCCATTTTTCTTGTACAGGTCACTGATAAATGCATGCTGATATGCTCAACAGCACTTTAACAATACAGATTCATCTATGCTTCTGTAAAATGGGTGGGGTTTCCTTTCAGCATTTATGTACTGTATCTCACAATGTCATGCAACTATGTATGACAAGAGTTTTTATTTAGACAACAGCAGCAACTCTAAAACATGTGAAGCTCCTTTTCTGCTGAGCTGCTTCTGCAAAGATTGTTCAAGTTCTGTCCTGAAAGAAAAATTAAGCTCCGCTCCAAAAACTAGTGAGCTGTTGTTGTAAAAAATCCTTTGAAATTGGGTCTTCCTTAGGACCCCAAGCGATCCCATTGGCTCAGATAACTTTAAATGAGTACTCTCTTTAGCGCCTGATAATAATTCCTACAAAATCAAAATATATGTCATTTGAACTACATTGTAATGTCCATTAATGTCTGCTTTATTTTGCTTAAGCAAAAGCATAGCATACAGATAACAAATTAGCCTGATAGCTTATACACTACACATCTGCACTTGCCCTACACGTTTTCACAACTTTAATGTCTTTAATGTAATTATATAAAGTAACTAAATGGAATCAGAGTACTATAATAATGACTAAAATAAACATTTTGCTTAAATATTTAGCATCCAAAAGTGGAAGTAATTAAATTCTCTTCCCCCTTTTACAACAGAACCATAAACTACAGTACAAAAAGTGTTGACACTTTTTTCTTTTTAAAAACTGAACCATGGTTTGTTTAGCAAAACACTGTTTAAATAAAAATAATAAAATACATGTAGCATTTTTACATTGTGTTACAAACCAAACCATGACTTTAAAACCGAGATATGTAACAAATGTAATTTTTATATACCATCATTTTAACAAATGAATGAAATTGCATTATATAGTAAGAAATTATATAGATACTTTGAATTAATGTCAGTTGTGTGTATACTTATAACCAGTTGATGGAGATCTTCTTTACAAGAAAATCCAATTTTTCACAACACCAGCTTGCTACTTCAAATGCAGCATTCTAGTCATCATGGAACCTCATAAGTGACTCATCTAGAACGCTCTACACAGGCACTCTGCATGAGAGACTTGCCTCACAATTGAACACAATCACACATAACTGGAGTAAAATCATTTTTAAAACTATTTAAAACTATTTTTTATTTTTTTATGACTAATATATATATATATATATATATATATATATATATATATATATATATATATATATATATATATATATATATATATATATATATATATATATATATATATATTAAAAACTCAATACATGGCTTCATGGAGGCGATTGTATCTATTGTGTCATATTCAACAACCACAGCAGGTCTGCATCAGTACAAAAAAAACAAAAAACAAAAAAACCGATGTACTTTGAGCCCTGGGGGTTTCGGCACATTTTTAATCTGCTGAAAAGGATCACGTGAGGTGGCGTGAGACATGTTCAGACTGATAACAACCTCATAGCTGAATCATTGCCATTCAAAAAGGGACTCTTGGAAAAAAACTTCCATGACACCATTACGTTCCAAGCGGAAGGAGTGATCCGACGGAGAGAGAGAAACAGTGGGGTAGAGAGAGAGGTAGACACTGTCCCTGTGGGAAAGGATGCTGAGATACTAGAATAAACTTTCCCACAATGGCTGACTCCCATTGTATGGGGTGCACTGTCTGCATTCCTATACGTTAAGTGAGCATGACAGGGCTCGCAAAATTTCAAAATCCCTCGTAGCCCTTCGGGCAGGTACTCTTCAGATTTTGGTAGCCCGAAAATTAATTTAACTAGCCCAAATGAATAAAAAAGACCTTTTTTTTTTTTTCTAAATATACACCAGTTCCCCAGAACATTTTTAATCACCTTGTCATGTCTTGTCTGTGGAGACTCGTCGGGGGCCCATTCCCTAGCCGCCTGCCTCTCCTGTCGTTGAGACAGAAGCGGTTCCTGAGAAACCCTGTGAGGGCCTCTGACTCCACGTCCAGCCCAGGGAGGGCTGTGGATCTCCCGTCATGCCCTGTTATGAGGCCTCAGTTTCCGAGCCTAGCCCAAGGAGGGCTTCCGTTCCTGTGGATTGTCTTGTCTCTGTTTGTTTCGCCCACGGAGGGCACCTGTTCCTGTGTTCAGCCCACGGAGAGCACCTGTTCCTGTGTTCAGGCCACGGGGGGGGCGGTTCCGGCTAAGACCACCTGCCATGGCCTCCAGAGCTCCTAGCTCCTGCCATGGCCTCCAGAGCTCCCAGCTCCGCCATGGTCTCCGGAGATCCCTGCTCCACCATGGCCTCCTGTGCTTCCTGCACCGCCATGGCCTCCTGACATCCCTGCTCCTGTCCTGGCCTCCAGAGCTCCCAGCTCCGCCATGGTCTCCGGAGATCCCTGCTCCAGTGTGTCATGTGTCCCCCTCCATGCCCTAATTTGGTCCTTCCTGTTCCTGTCCTCGTCTAGTTGATTGATTGTCATTTATTTCAGGTGTGTGGTGTTAATTATTATGTGTATTTAGTTCCTGCCTGTTCTGTTCAGTTTGGTCTGGTCTGGTCTACTTGTTACTCCCGGTGTTCCTGTGTGTCAGCACTGTCTTGTCTTGCCGTGCCTTGTCTGTCTTGGATTTCATTAAAGACTGTATTTTGAGTTATTCCTCGTCTCCTCGCGTGTGCACCGTGACATATGAAGGAAGGAATTTTATTTCACTATTTACAGGGTATCTGCAGAATTTTTAAAAATAAATTTAAGGCAATTTATGACCCATTTTACTAGCTGCACAAGTAAAATGAACACAGTATGAGCGGGGTTGGACAATGTCTATAGTAACATACAGTATTAAGCCATAAAATGACATGATTTACAATTCAGATACAGGTTTTCACAAAAACGAAAATCTTATACAACAGCATTTCAGCCTTTAGACCATTTTTATGAAAAGGGATAAATCAAGCATATAAATTATTATATTAATTTAAAACGAATAAATATTACAGTCTTGATTGTTTAGATTTTTAGAAGGCACATTAACTTCTTTCTCATTTACAACTCTATGTGTTTGCTGCGTAAAAACATAGGTTGATATTTGCATTGATCTGACCATAAACAGCAAGAAACGCTTATTGGAAATGCAAATTCATTCTCTGCCACGAGGTGGCGCTTTAGGAGCAGCTTAATATAGCGGTTTCCCTCAGAGAAAATCCCTGTTAGCGGCTGAACACAAAGCAGCGCCGTCCGCGCTTATAAACGCTGCTTTATCAGGCGTTATAGGTAAAATGAAATAAAACTGCCAACGACACATTTCTGAGGACAGTCGGTTCCCTTCAGATACACTCACATAAAAACATCTGCGCCGTGTTTTGTCTTGAAACGTGCAGCGCTCATATTTATTCAATTGCATCATTGCCTTTTGAAATTTAATCCAGCCATATTGCCATTCTTTGTCTTTCCGTCCCCAACTGTAAGACCTTTTGAAATTATTGTTAAGACATTTATTATACCATTTAACGTATTTAAAACTTTTTATGGCCTTAAGTTTGATACAACTAAATTGAAGAGTTTTTAAGGACCCGCGGGAGCCCTGTATTTTAGGTAGCCCGTCGGGCAGGGCAGTGATACATTTTGGTAGCTGGAAAACACAATAGCCCCGGGACGTCGGGCTAGCGATTTTGCGAGCCCTGCATGACAAAACTGCACCACCACTGACATAAATGCACAAGCCTTTCACTGAGATACTACAAACATGTGATCAAGGCTACCAATTCTCAACATTTTTGACCCAAAGGCATCCACTGTGCACAACAATATTCAAAGGCCCCATGTCTTATCTAGCTGTTTGTGATTTACTGTATAAGGATTAAATATAAGGACCACTGGTCTAGCCACATAAATAAGGTCTAGACATCACAGAGGTCATAAGAGCTTCCACTGCTGAAAGAGCGTCACATCTGGGTCACACTACTCGGTGGGACATCATACTCCCGCCCTCTCTGCAAGCCTTGAGCTACAATTACTAGACAGGCAGGCGGGACGTGTAATTGATGGCTGACTGAAAAATTCTCCCTTTTGTGCAGACAGCATACACTGAAACAACCCCTCCACATTATCTGGACTGTTCATGATTGCATCATTCAATTGTAATTTCCTGAGATGAGAAAAAAATGAAGCAAATGTGGTTGATGATGTAGTTAGGCATGCATCATTTCCGACAACAGGTGAAACAGTCTCATTATGAGTGCTGTACACCACGCATTTTAACACCGATTACATTTGCAGGTAATAATAATACTAATGTTTTTCATCATTATTCAGGGAACTAGTGGCTCCTTGTTCCCGTTAAAAGGAACATGTGCATAATATGAAATGTGTAAGTGATATACAAAACACGGCTCAATATGCTTTAATGAATGACTAAGGATTAAGTAGGAAGTTACAGTTAAAGTCAACATGAAATGAAAACTGACACTGACTTTTCTAGATAAATGTTAATGATTCAGTTTCATTTTTTTCATTTGTTTTTTTGACCTCGTAAATTTAATGGAACTCTCAGAACTCCAGCCTTTTCTTACAATCGGCTGCAAACTCATATTCAGATTTGCATCCACGCAATCAACAACCGATGGGCAGAACCAAAGTCTCCAACATGCGTTTTCTGTTTTTTTTGATAATCTGTTTCACTCAGATATACGTCACAATATGGAAGAAAAAATCTGTCGCTACTTCCATTTCATCACAACTTTAAGGTTTGTACAACAATTGACCCTTCGCAAAGAGCTTGATTGACAGGCGATCTGACCAATCATAACGCCAAATCCACCATCTTCTCCAACAAACAAATCAGACAGGAGAGTATATTAACTTTGGTGGACTTAAAGTTGAGAAATGTTGACGTTCTGATGTTCATTCATGTTTATTTCACGTTTTAAGTAAATATGAAAAGACGTTCGATTCACGTGCCGCTTGAACTGAGGTGCTACAGCGATCTGTCAGGACACATTAAAGAGCCACAAAACAGTATTTATTGTTTGAATTTCTTTTAAAAAAAAATGACAAAATTTTAAAGCTGAGACCTTGTTTCATACCAGAAGTAATCTATTCTGTCTTGTCTGTCGGAGTGTTGTCAATTTCCTCTTTGCTTCTCGATGTATTTTTCACTGTGTGAGAATAGGATCTGTACTGTGAGAGCGGCATGGCTTACTGGACATAGCAACAGTAATTAAGGATGGTGGGTTTTAGCGAAGGGTCAATTAACTTCTTACTTTACATAGTTATCTCAAGAGTACTTGATTAGTACACAAATATATTTGTACAATGACCACTAACCTGGATATTTTACAGTTGACCATGGCAACATACTGGTGCTACATTCATGTCTCTGGTATCACTCCGCAGTCTAAAAATGGTTATTACAACTTCAGACTTTGGTAAAAATGGCCCTGGAGGACTTCAGTTTTAATTTTATGCAAATAAAACTTTAATAGATGGCTAGATTATAAATCTATAAAGTAAGACAATGAAAAGGTCAAGATATAAAGAGCTGATTGAGAGAGAAAAACAGAGAAAGAGATGTATATAAATGAACTTGTATTGCAGATTAATACATAAATTAATTATAATATTGTTGAAGTGCTTGTCTTGTTGTTGGCCAATAGCAGTCTACATTGTAATTAACTATATTTCTTAGCGGAAGGTTGACACTAACTTAAGAAATATTTTAAATTATATCAGTATTTTATGCCGGTGTATTTTTTAGATTATAGCTAGCAGTGAAATAAGCAAGAAATCGTACAATAAGCTGGTCATTACCTCACAATATCGTTTATTTTGCCCGCCAGGCCACAAATTTTAATTTATAAATTAAATTACAGCTTGGTCATGTTCACTAAACCTAATTCCACAACATAAAAACTCAAAATTTAGGTCCTTAATCATAACATAAGCAAAACACATCCACGCATTTAAAGGAAAAAACTGGAATCAGTCATTTAATGTGTCATACAGCGCATTTCTTAATCATCAAAGGCGTCAAAATAACGGTTCGGTCGGCAATAACCTAGCAACAGCCCCCAGTCACCGGACACCAGCAGCACGAACACGCTCGACAGATCAAAGAATGGATAAAAACATCCCAAAATCTGCTTATGATGGAATGAAACGACACTGACAGTTGAGTAACCTAACTGTGCGCTAATGTAAACAAATAAAGATAAGGCGCGTTGGATCACATATGAGAAGTGTGAGATACGTGCCCGAGCACCCCCCTCACCCCACCCATAAAGCGGAGAGATGCTATCAGCACCTCCATCATAATGAACCATACTCACCAAATTAGTGTAAAACGCCCCCAAACGCGCACATAAAGAAGGCTGGCTTGAAAAAACATACAAGCCCAGCCGTTTTCGTTGTGAAAATATGACTGAGCATCATGTTGGGAAATAACGTTACACGCGCAGGTTGGTGCCATCATCTGTCGCGCACCGTCGAGCGAGCGCTCTCATCTCTGTAATTCATGAAAATAATCACATTTACCTACCTGCTAATTGCATGTCCGCTCTTAATCTAACGGGCGGTCAGTGCAAAGCGGGGAGAAACTGTGTGAAATAGCGTTTGCTCGGTGTAGTAGAATTGATGCTCTGGGTTCGGTCTCTATCCGCTAATCCACCCCACACAAAGAGCAGAAAATGGCTGCAAGTGCATGCTCTTAAAGAGACAGGCACCCATTTAAAACAGCATCTCTGCTGTGAGTCATCAGTTTGCATCGTCGGTTTTTAAAATTCTTCGTGGATTAATTTTAGTATGATTATGAACAAAGAAGGAAAGAGAAGTGCAAATTCTAGGGTGTTTTCTATGAGTGTGCATTACATTGACTGCTGTACTTCTGACCCACTTAGCACTCTATCTCTGAGGTCGATTTATATTACGCCATGAACAATGATGGTTTAAGTTTATAGGAATGTAAAGAGACAAATAATCTAGAAATATACTAAGGTAACATTTTTTTAAGAGGCAATGCCTCCTGAAATTGATTCTCAGAGGAACTTTTACCTTTATGAGGGCGTATTTTTCTAAAAATATAAAAACAGAATGTCAATAGTATTTTTCAAATACAAACTGAATCAATTAAATGAAAATTTTCTGATCCCAAGACTAAGGGTCTGTGATGAGGGGCCCCATTACGGTTAGGCCCAGGCCCTGTTTCTTTATTTCTCTGCATTAGTTTTAAAAAATGAATTTCTCTCTGGAAACACATTAAATAAATAAGCACGTATTTGGTGCCTATGGCCTCAGGCTGCATATACAGTGAAAGCTGGCATGCTGGAGTGTTTCTATTCAGTGCCGTTGTCACAGTAACCAGTGAAGGCATTTGTGTTACTGTGCACCAATCAGCAGTAACAGCAGGTCTGCATCATGTGCTTATGCGTGCATGTCTGTTATAATAAACAATCTGTAGACTTGGTTAGTACAGTAGCTTTAATATAATCAAATTTCTCAAAAAATCAGCTCAAATAGATTAGTATTACTAACTTTTACTTCATTTAGGAAATTGTGAGTTTTGTATATAAAGACCAAAGGAATGTATCACTGACAGAATCAGTAGATAGATGTAAATGTGATGTTTTGTTGAATACATTGCAACAGCAATAAGCAACATTTTTACTGGTGGTGAAAAACATAGCTCATGTGTGCCTCCTAAGGGACATATATGTATTTGCAGAAGATATGCATGTATATAAACACAGGAAAAATGTAATTCAGTGACATAATGTGGAATAAATGATGAAAATAAGAAATCTGTGAAATAAATAAAATATACAAATAAATACAATATGTGATTTGTACAATATACAGAATTTTCATTTAAATGGATAGTTCACCCAAAAATGAAATTCTGTCATTATTTACTCAATCTCATGCCATTCAAACCTATTAAACATTAAAGAAGAATTTTGAAGCAGCTTTTTTTTTTCTTTTTTTTTTAAAAACAAGGTCATAATCTGTCAAGTTGTCTAAACTGCAATGTAAGGCATATACAGTTTTTATTTATTTATTATTTTCTTATGTATATATATATATATATATATATATATATATGTGTGTGTGTGTGTGTGTGTGTGTATATATATTAAAGTGCCTTTTTTCCTGATTGGTCAATACGAACTTCTGTATATGGAAAACTGCTATGCAAAGATTCTTTAAAATTGTCCTTTTGTGTTCCACAAAAATCAGTATCCAGGTTTGAAATGACATGACGGTTATTAAATGATGATAAAATGTCCTTTTTTAAATGAACTATCCCTGTAAGCCAGTACAGGGAAGGGTGTGATCAGGATCAAGGTTCTTGTTCAAGGCAGGCCAGTTCATGCAGGAGCTGAGCAAACGAGGGTCGATCTTCAGGTTTCTGTTAAACAAACATTGTTACGTTTATGTTGCCTAGGCAATAATGGCACTAACAAGAGGCATAGACAAATAACTAAATAAACAGATCAGGATACAGAAACATCATCGGCTTTGAAATACACGAGTAACAAAAGACACAGTAAAAAAGGTTCACTAACGAAACAACACATTAATTGTGTGTAAAAGTACCCTACATGAGCCACATTTAAAACTGACAAAGAAAAAAAAAACGTTCAAGCAAAATGTGAACATGACTAACTTCCTCAGAAGGCCCTAGTTATGAGAAAAGGATTTCTCAGTAAAACCACTTTTATAGGGGATGACGTTATATTTTATTAATATTCAAATCAACTTATGGTTCAAGGCTGATTCATATGCCGGAAAGTTTATGCTGGACTCACCTCTTTCCAGCTCCACTGCATTAACTCATACACACTCTGTGGACAGAGTCGGGGTCTCAGGAGCCGCAGTCTTGCATTTAGGGTCTCCACCACCTCTGCATTACTGCGGCTATCATAGGGCACACGGCCCTCACTGTACACCTCCCACATTAACACACCTGCAAATGAGACGTCAATATGTGTTTAGATCAAATGTATGGATAAAAGTGAGTGTTGATTCATTTTTCTGATTAACATCGTCTCAGTGGATCAATATGGACTTACCAAATGACCACACGTCTGATTTGCTGCTATACTTCCCGAATTTGATCACCTCTGGAGAGGACCATCTCACTGGAAATTTGGACCCAAAAGAACTGGTGTATTGATCATCTAGGACAAACCTGCAGATACAGGTGATAATTTTCCATTACACTGAGGTTTTAAAAAGCAGTGACGTGGGTCTCTGCAATACTGCTGAGGTGCTGCTACTCACCTTGTCATTCCAAAATCTGATATCTTCACCACATTATCTTCAGAAACCAAACAATTTCTTGCAGCCTGTTTAAATAGGAAGATTTTAGAATAAAAAATTGTCCCAAAAAAGCAAGAAACTGACCCTGTTTACTAGGGCTGCACGATATATCGCATGCGATATTTAATGTGCATCTTGTCAGTAAAGCCGGTTACTGCTTTAATGCGCATCTTACTGACAAGATGCACATTAAATATCGCATGAGATATATCGTGCAGCCCTACTGTTTACACTTACCAAGTCTCTGTGGATGAAGTTGGAGCTCTCCAGGTAGGCCATCCCCTCACTCACATCTAAACACATCCCCAGCAGGACCTCCTGGGAGAAACTGCCTTTTCTGGCACGCAAGAAGTCTGTCAGGCAGCCGTTCTCCATGAATTCAAATACCAGATAGATGGGTGAGCGCTGAGTGACCACACCATACAACTGGACCAGCTTATCGTGAGACAGTTTCCTGTGGAGACAGACAATGAGCGATGCAATAAATTCATGGCACACTTTTGATCCATACATAGTCATGTCCTTTGCAACATATAGTTTGAGTTACTCACATCATCACTTGTGCTTCCTCCTTAAACTCCTCCTCTGACATGAAACCCTCTCGGACGGTCTTAACTGCCACCTGCCGGTCATTCCAGCTTCCCTTCCAGACCAAGCCAAACTGCCCGCTGCCCAATTCCTCGCTTAATGTCAGTTCATCAGGGTGAATCTCCCATTTATCTGTAAAACAGGGATTTTTTTTTACATCTTATACAAAGAAGTGGTTATACTATTCAAAAGTTTAGAGTCTGTAAGATTTTTTAATGCTTTTGTAAGAAGTCTCTTATGTTCACCAAGGCTTTGGTCCAGTCTTTAGTGTCACAAATCATTCTAATATGCTGATTTGGTGTTCAAAAACATTTCTTATTATAATCAATATTGAAAACAGTTGTGCTGCTTAACACCTTTGTAGAAACCATGATTTTTTTTTTATGATTCTTTGAAGGATAAACAGCTCAAAAGAACAGCATTTACTTGAAATAGAAATAATGTACACAGTCAATAACTTGACTGTCAAAAGCTTGACTAAATGATGCTAAAAATTCAGCATTGAAATCACAGGAATAAATTAAATTTTAAAATATATTTAAATAGAAAATTTTAAATAGTAAAAATAATTCAAAATTTTACTGTTTTTGATGTACTTTGGATCAAATAAATGCAGGCTTGGTGAGCAGAAGAGACTTCTTTTAAAAAAACATTAAAAATCTTACTGTTAAAAAACTTTTGACTGGTAGTGTATATATAATATACACTTCAGTACAACTCTAATTTTACTTGACAGCTTGTGTTTTACCTGATGACAACTCCTTGATCCTTGGGTTTGTGACATTTCTAGACACACAATGCCTCAATCTGGTTATTAAACCTGCCATAAAAAAGCACAGGACAAATTGAAGACTCTTATGCAGCTTTCTTCGGTTTTATGATAGAATCAACATTAAAATCTAAAGCTTTACCAACTTTAAGATTTCAAAAGACAATTTTTGAAAGCAGTGTCTCTAACAAGTTATGGAAATAGCAAGAGGCAGCTGATATTATGTAACGAACACTATTCAAAATATTGGCATGCAATATAACGTAAGAGCAACTTTTTACATGGAATTTTTTTCAGTTTACCTGCCGGATTGTGTTGATGATAGCGGATGAGCTCTGGAATGGTGGAGAACACGTATTTCTCTGCTAAGTAATACATGACCTTTTCGCCTTCTCTTTGTACTTTGATCTGGTAGTGCTTAACTAGGGGATACTTCTCTCCATTAGTCCTGCAGATGAATGACATACATCAAGAACACCAGCATAAGATCAAATAACGTCTGGATAAAATTGTCAGATATTTCTTTGCAAGTGATTGTAAGTAACATTAATTAAATAGCAAAGTAAGCGTTTACCCTGAGACTCTGGAAAATATTGACACGGTGTATACACCTGGGTGTTTAGAGTCACGAACCATGAAACCCCCATCCTTGTTCTGTAAAGAAAACGTTTAATGTTAACCATAAATTCAACCATAAATATCAACATTTACCAATACACATACCATAAATGAGAAAGTATATACAGAATTATGATTTTTGTTTCATTCTGACAGATAAAGTGGTATGGATAAATGTGTCAATATATATTTTGTACTAATGCCTCTGTCTCAGAGGGACTGTTTATGCTAGTTATTGATAATGGTTATGACAGATATTGAACTGGTTCAAATCTCACATGTATGTAGTTTAAAGTGATATAAAGTCTTTCACATTGATGGTTAAACTCTGGCTTAAAATAAATCAGACCTGTATGCATATTTGAATTTTCATATGGTTCCTTACTAGTTATTTATTAAGATTGGAAGAGTTTATAAAACTTGGGTATGTTGTTGTTCTGTATTCTGTTTGTAATGTGTGAAGATATTGTATGATGGATTTGTTATGTTAGTTTTAGGTATAGCTAGTTATTTTATTATAATTATTTTGGTTATTTATGTATTGATTTTTTTAGAAAAGCCTTTCTAGGGACATGAGATGCAAATTAGCTTCTGCTATAATCTCTATGTGCAGTGCATTATTTCCAGTCTCTGTCTGGAATCATGTTTATTGTATTGTCCCTATTCAAATAAACGTAACAATAATAATAATGTCTGAGATCTCTCATATTTAAAACATAACATGTAAGGTTGTCTTGACAGGAAACACAGCAGCCACATTCTGGTTTAAGGGCTGTAGATTTTGTTTGAACTCTGCACGCTTTTGCCTGCACCATCTGCAGACGTTGCTCTTGCAGGTTTGCAAAGAACCCCAACTTTCTGCAATGCCCAAAAACTGTGAAAATCTACTGAAGTGGCATGACATAAGTGTTTAACAAAGTTAAAGTTTACAGTTATCTGACTTAATGACATGGAAACTTTCATTGACATTATGATTGTCATTTGTTGGTTTCCTTACCTCTCTCATTAGTAAGCTCTCTGCCTCGGTCCGAGTTACGTCTTTATTGTACCATCTATAAAACCACAAAGCATTGGAACCAAAACCATTACTGTATGCTTAATTAAGCTTTGATTATGAACTCAAGACATTTTATTAAATTTTTCATATCAAATGTTTTATTCTGTGACATACGGAAGAGAACTTACTCAAATTTATCAATGTTGTTTGATAATTTTTCTGCAATATATATGCACGGCACCGTGCCAACATTTCTGTAACAGGAGAGAAAAGAGCACAAAAATCTTTACTTGTAAAAGATTTAAAAGCCTCTGTTTTATTTCCTACCACTGAGTTTGAATTAAAAACCATTGTTTTCCCACAATTCTGTTCTTCTTCCCTGTTTTTGGTCATTATTATGCTAAACAAAAGTTTAGCAACTTCATGAACTGTGCAACTTCATACAATTTGCTATATAAATCATTATTACTGTCATTGTTTATTCTTATATAAATGTTTTTTTTTAGGTAATTAAAATATAACCTTGGCTAAGTTGAATAATAATCACAGTCATTTATAAGTTTTTTAGTTTATAGGTGTTTTTTAGTATAATGGCAACATCTTGAGGCATTTCTAATAAAAAAATAAATAAATAAATAAAATAAAATAAAATAATTCACACAATTCTCCACCAAGGACACTTGCCATTTTTTTAAATGCTAAATATCAAGGTTCCTTTGTTTGCGTTTTCAAATCCAATTAACCGCATGGGGGTCTTGTCGCTTTCAATATATAAACTAGAACCAACGAGAAACCATGCTTTTTTATCTTTTTTTTTTTACTTTATTACTTGATTCTTTATATATCATTGTCTCAGCCTCATGACCCTAGTAAAAAGTAATATATTTAAAATACATTCAGTTCAAACTAAGTATAGTTCAAATCTATTAACATATTCACTGACATATCACTCGAGACTTAAACTTTATTTGGGTTACTACTTGTGCACAGTGCACATTTCTTTATATTAAGCCTAAAATGTGTTTTAATGTCACTATTGATGAGGATTGTATGATCTTTGAATAATATCTGTAAATGCAAGATATTTAAAGTGTAACAAAAGTAAACTTGCAATAGTTCCACTTTAGCACAATCCAATATACTTCAGTATATCTTTAGTTGGACTTCAGGACTGCTTCCACACAATTAAAGTGCATTAAGCGCAAAATTAGTTGTTTCTATTTAGCAGACTTTAAGTATACCAGTTTAGTATACTAAAAATACAATTTCAGGGTATTTTCATTAAGTACATAAATATATAAATGTATTTGTAGTATACTTAGCATGAAATAAATGTATTTCAAATACATTTCGGTATATTTATTTTTATTTTGGGAGCCAAACATTTTTAAACAGTTAAAATGTAAATTAAGCTGCTCAAATCAGTCAACTGCCAGATATTAGGTGAATAATATTTTATCATGTTGTTTATATAATACATCATGAATGATGCGACAGGTAGATGATGCAATAATACATTCCTGTTGTAACTGTTTAAATATTCTGAGTATTTTCAAATGACTTTTTTTAGAGGAACTGATACTGAATGCTGAACTGGTTCACATCTATTTATCTATTTATCGAATGGGTTTTTGTGTCTGATATGCATGACGGCGAGTGAAAAGGGTGTGGCATTTTGTATAACAGTCTCATTCGGCAAAGTGAAAAACTTTTATCCATTGACATGTTTACGTAATGTGTCAAATTTCACAGTGGAGGGACTATTTTAGAAGTTATTATAATAAATTTATCTTATGAGAGTGTAAAAATTGTTTAAGATATTTACCCGTTTTTGTCCCTTACAGTCCACCAGTTTGGTTCTGCACTGTCAACGACAAAATACTCTTCATCTTTATGCAGAGGCAGATCTGTATCTTCAACAGGGCTGAAATTCCTCAAAGCCACAACAACTCTCTCCTCTGGATCTGAAGATCGGCGCTAGTGGATAAATACAGACAGCTCAATTTCCAACATCTCATCCAAACACTGTCCTGATTATACTAAACAGCAAAAACAACAGAAACATTTGAATAATCTTAAACATTTGAAGCTATTTCAAAATTTCAAACCTAAAACATTAAGTATAAAATATGAATACATCTAAGCACAGGCATCAGAAACTGTAAACAGACTGAATGACAAACCGTGGGATCTGGAGTTGGGGGAAGAGGTTTGGCTGTGGGATGAAATGAAACACTTATAAATTTATGAAACTGATAGAAATGGACTGAGATTCATCATACTCCACATTATAATTACTGCATTCATTTATGGTGGAATGACAATAATGTTATTTGATTTCTAATAAGCATCTGTTTGAAACTGTTTAACGTAAAAGAGTTTGCACCTCCATTGGGATAGTATTCACTGCATCCCGTCGCCAGCTTCTCAGTCTGATGACAACATCTCCATTTCCCTTCTGCCCAGAAGTCAGGATGGTACTTCAGAAATAAGTTGTTATTTTGTGTCGCTTCATAGGTTGAAGAAATAACATCAAATACAAAAGAAAAAGTACATATTTAAATAAAAGTACTGAAAACAGACTAATATCATATTCCACTCTACACTTAAAACACTTTTTTCTTTTCTGTTTTTACAATGTATCTCACTTTCTGTAACAGCTGCTTACCTTCTTTCAGAGCTCTGACCCATTTTAACCTACAATCGTTGTCTGGAGCAAACACATACAGATAGTAGCTATCATGGGCGATCTGTCAACAAACAAATACATGAACAAAACATTTAAACAATGTAAACAGAAATCAGACAGGCCTAAAGTTCATTTTAGACTTTTAGGAAAAGCACTGATAGATATGACTAGGCATAATATTGAAAATATTTACAGGAACTTTCTGCTGTATGAGCTGTTTCGCTCCAACAAAATCTTGAAGGAAAACTCCACTTGATTCTCACCTGGAAAGGGTACTTGTAGTCACAGGGAATGGGAACATCACTGCGAACGATCTCCACACACTTGATATGAGACAGTTCGATGTAGCCTTTCTGAGTTGGCTTTTTCTAAGGGGATAAACAAAGGAATGTACTTATTCTACTGTTTATTCATCACAGACATTTTCTTAACTTATTAAAAAGGTGAAAAAGTAATTTTGCATCTAATAAAAAGCAGTAACTTTCCATATACCACAAAGCAAATAGTTACAGTTACAGTGAAGACTACAGAAGGTGTGACTGCATACCCCAGGACGATGTTCGAAGTATGTCAGATCCTGTGTGTTTAACACAAAAATCCTCTCTTTGTAATTGCATGGTGAAGTTCTCCTCTTCTGTTGTGATTTCTTGTACAGTGTTTCCTTTAGGATGACCCTTGGGTACATGGTGAAATCTGGATATTTAACTACCACATGGAAGGTTGACTCATGGCGAATGATGTGTGGCAATCACTAGTTATACACTTAGACTTTACGTTGATGTATAAAGCATAGGTTTCCGGAGTTGACACTTTAGGTAAGCCACTTCCTGAGGTAGAATGCACAAGCTGAACTCCCAAGCAATCACACGCACATACGCACACACGCACACACACACACACTGTGTCTTCTCCTTCGTTAAGACATTATTTAGAGTGTTTATTAAGCTGTTTTCATTGTAATATTATACAGTGTAGGTGATTTCATTTGTTACTATCCTTTTGGGAGCATCTGTAACTGTCATGTTTAGTTTGGTTTCTGTTCCTTGGTTCAGGTTGCATTTGATTTTCCCAGTGTTCCTTTTGTTTAATAAAGAATCTGCAAATAGATCCATATGTTTCTCTCTCTCTAACTGGCACACTGTGACAGTAACATCATTGTAAACAAAGTCAAACATGAAAAGGAGGATTCACTTGAACATTTCTGCTCACATTTCCTCATGGAAGCAGTGGAAAGAGAAAATATTAAAATGTTATCCTAGAAAAATTAATGTTAATATTTTTGAGAACAGACACAAGTGACATAAAGTTGAAACTTGACATTACAGGTAGAGGTTGAAAAATTCTCTAAACACAAACATTAACAAGAATACAACATCACTGTGAAATAAACAGTCATATAAAAAGTAACTTAATTACTGTACGCATCTGCTGTTGGTTACAACAAAGTATGGAATGAAATGAAACAGTTTGTTTTTAGTTTTTGTGTAGGTTAAAAGAGTTGTAAAATTATGTGAAGAAACGATAAAACTTTCCAACTTATTTACTGGTAGCATTTAAAATTCTTTAAAAAAGTCTTTGATTTTTTTTTTTTTCTCTTTTTACTGACAAAACATTGATGTTTTTTTTTTTTTTTTTTTTTAGCTTTCTAACTGTTGCAAAAAGTTTCTGAATTCTTCGATTTTCTTTAGGAGGTCCATGAGCCTGACCAGTTTTCACACACACACACACACACACACATATATATATATATATACATACATACATACATACATATATACACTTTATAACCTTTTATACAACCTTTTACACAACACAATAATTAGATAAACAAGAAAATAAAACAATTAAACAAACAAAAACAAGAAAATAAAACAATTAAACAAACAAAAATAAAGGAGAACATGCCAGGGAGAATATAAAAATACACACACACACATACACACACACACACACACACACGCAATAAATAAGATAAAATAAAATAAAATATAATACAGATATGTCAAGTATTAATTTAAAAGCTACTCACCCTTTTCTTGTCTGAAGCAACCCTGTCATGTGCAACCTGCCAACAAACGCATAAACAAACAAGAAATCAAACCTCAAAACTCACAGGGTATGAGAACAGCACTTCGTACAATGCCAATTTTTAAACGTTTATAAGTCAATTAAAAAAATATATACATATATGTATATATATATATATATATATATATATGTATTTGATCTATTTATCAAACAGTCAAACTATGACGTCACTGAATACGCTTCGCTTAGGACCCGCCCTAATCTGTCTTTGGCCAATGAAATACCTCGTTGCTAAGAGACTGTGCACCAATGCAATCCATTCATCTTTAGACATGAAGAAATCGCAAATCGAGACATGCGAGAGGACTTCATCGTTTTGCTTATGTTTACTGAAAATCTGTTTACGTAGGTGACAGTACTATTGTTCAGTAAGCCAGCAGTTTCGGTGAGTATTTTTTGTTAAATACTACAGTCACGAGTCCCGTAAAGTCAGTCGCTTTGCTAATCTCTGAATCATTATTCGGTGAGCCGTAGCATTTAGCTGGTAACGTAAACTGTTAGCTGTTTCGAAACAAGTATTGTTGATAAACTAAGTTATACTTTCTTTACTTCATTTCCAAAGCCCTTCAACATGTTTGTTTAGTGGTGGTATATTCAATATTTTTTAAAGCGAAATTTGTTTATTATAAATGATTTTTTTTGTAGAATGTATCCCCACGAAATGCTATTATTTATTTACAAATAATAGCATTATTAAATACTATTAGTGGTTATTTTAACAAATAGATTTGATTGTTTTTTCGTTTGACTAGATTTCCAAAATGGGGGAGCCACAGCAGGTCAGTGCTCTTCCACCGCCTCCGATGCAGTTCATCAAGGAGTACACGGATGAAAATGTGCGAAAGGGACTGGCCCCCAAACCCCCTCCTCCTATTCGAGACAGTTACATGATGTTTGGCAATCAGTTCCAATGCGATGACCTCATTATTCGACCACTGGAGAGCCAAGGCATCGAGCGCCTTCACCCAATGCAGTTTGACCACAAAAGAGAGCTGAAGAAACTAAATATGTCCATCTTGGTCAACTTTCTGGACCTTCTGGACATCCTCATCAAAAGCCCAGGCAGCATTAAGCGAGAGGAGAAGCTGGAGGACTTGAAACTCCTTTTTGTCCACATGCATCACCTCATCAACGAGTACCGTCCCCACCAGGCCAGAGAGACGCTACGGGTCATGATGGAGGTTCAGAAGAGACAGAGGCTGGAGACGGCTGAGCGTTTCCAGAAGCATCTAGAGCGGGTGGTGGAGATGATCCAGGGGTGTCTTGCCTCGCTACCTGATGATTTGCCACAACCCAACAGCTCCAAAGTGGGAGAGGCTGGTGGCGCGGCAGCAGCTGGAGACTCCAGACTAAAAACTGAGCCTATGGATGTAGATGAGACAGGTGTTAGCTGCATGGTTGCACAAACGGACAAGAACGTGCCCAGTAAGAAGGACAAAATGTGGGATAAGGATGCTGCAATGTGCAGTATTATTGATGAGATGACTTGAGCTGTCTAAGGAATTGATTTTTTTTTTTTTTTCAACTTTGTTACAAAACTTGGAATGGGCAGTCAACAAGCAGACGACAATTACAGACATTTTTACTATTTAACAAGGTGATCAGATTACACAGCCGATGAAGCAGAACTATATGTGTGAAAGAATAAAGGTCTACTGGTCTTTTCATTTTCATAACTCTCACTGTATTTTTGTTATTTTGTCATATAAATAAAACAGGCACACTGTAAACACATATATATATATATATATATATATATATATATATATAAAACAGTTTTCAACCAGATTTCATAAATGTGTTGGATGCAAACCTCCCCATTTGTGCGTGTGTGTATACATACATACATACACAGATATATATAAAAGTAAAATGTTTTAATTATTATTGTTATATAATACTGTAATATAACTAACCTCTGTTCAAATATTTTATGTAAGAATACGCTTTAACCTTAATGATTTAATCAAACTACTGGTACATAACCTGTTCTGCAGCCTAATAGATAATTAGAAAAATGTTGTGTCATGTGATGTTATGTGATTTAGCCAGTCTCAGCGTCACACGTTTATATGATGCAGCTTGCGTGGAGAAAATGCCAACTTATAAAACATTTACTGCACTTATGCAATCTTGTGTAAGTGCACTTTAGTCTAATGAGCGACAAACATTTTAACCAAATGATACTTGTATCCTTGGCAAGTAATCACAAAGCCTCTGTATTTGCAGTGTGATCTTAAGCTGTTTCTTGGGTAGTAAATTCAAGCTTTTTTTGCTGACCACTATGCTACTAAACACCTATACTATAAGATAAATCAGCACATGCAACACAGCAAGTATACTAAGATTTATGTAACTTAGTATGGAAGGATTTGCTAAAATAAGGTTAGATTGTGTAGAAGAATAGTAGAACTACTTATGTAAGCAAATTGGGATTCATATTTAATTATATTAACGTAATGATATTCTTCGTGGTTTGTGGCTGTGGCTGTACTATTAGTGGCATCGAATGCAGAATCTAGGAAAGCGCCTTGATCTCTAAAGCAAAATTTCTTCCAACATGCGGCAAAAACTGAAATACACAAGAGAAACGCAAGAAAGCAATTCATTATCAAATCCTAATTATTGAACACCCATATGTGCAAGTCACAGTTTGCTTTGTAGGCGTCTGTCGTTGAATTAGTGCGCGAGATTCCCTGTTATGAAACACGGCGTTTGCTGTTTCACAACAGGGTGGAGCGCTGAGCGGGAGCCAATGGGAAGCACCACAACGCGTCACGTGTTTTTTATTTATGTAATGTAATGGTGTCAGGAGCGAACCCAATGCAATCTGCGTGCTACACAAGAGAAAAATGTTGGTCTTGCGCGCTTAAAAACAGAACAACAGAGATCCGTCGGTTGCTGTTTATTTTGTCCTTGCACTGCGTTGATGGAGTTCGGAGGAGTCACGCTGATCGGACTGAAGCGGAGTGAACCGATTCATCATGCACAACAAAGACTGAGATTTGATTGACAATGGATTATCATACATATTAAATGTATTGTCCTATAGAAAAGACAGTCGGAGAGGGAATCCTAAAGCATGCTCTTGGCACAATTTCGCAGAAACTGTCATCGGCCTTTGGAAGCTTATAAAAGCAGTGATCACGAAATGAGATAGGACAGAGCTGTTAAACTACCCGTGTCGTTTAACTTTTAATCATGTCACCTTTCATGCTAAAGGATCGAGCTGTGTAACTTTTGACAAAAGCATCAGCTGTTCACCTCTGAAGCTGTCACCGGATGAAAGAGTGGAGCATGGATCAGCTGGAGTGTCCGATCTGTCTGTTCCTCATGTGCGAGCCCGTGACCATGAGCTGCGGTCACTCTTTCTGCAGGAGATGCATGGGAGCTTTCCTGCCCTCGCGATGCCCCACATGCAAAGAACGATTAAAACAGAGAGATGCGAAAAACATCAAAAACAATGTGTTACTCTTCAGCGTCATTGAGAAATGTTGCCCCGAAGAGACTAAGATGAAATGTCATATTCAAGAAAAACTGAAAACGAGCGAGTTTACAGAAGCGCTGCGTATTGCTGATGAAGGGATTGAGATGGGTAAGTTAAGCATGCAACGCCGTTTATCGGGAGAACTGACCTGATGCAACCACGCTGGTGTTTACAGCGGGGAACGATTAGTGTCCCGTTTCGGTTATGCAAATTGAAGATTCAGATGCTCGGATTATGGCTGTGTATCAAAACTAAGGTTGAAAACTGAGAATCGATTTGGTTCTCTTTTTTAAATCAAAAAAATACAGCAAAAGATAATTTTTTATTTTTATAATGTTTAGTTTCAACGTGCGTTCGAAACGCGACTAGTGTTGTTGAACGAATCACTCTTATGAGCCGTTTGTTTTTTTGTGAGTCAAAACATACAGCACAGCCAGTGTAGTCAAAATACCGAACTAATGACTCATATGAGCCGATTCTTTTTGTGAATAAAAACAAAAAGCACGATTGATTCTTATAAGCCAGTTCATTTGAGTAAACCAAAACATAGCCCAAGCGGTTACTCACTGAACCGCAAGCTACCACGAGCGTCATGTCTGGCTCGAAATAAACCAAAAAATTGTTACTGTAGCATGTTGTACTTAAGACTTAGTGTTAATGATTGGTTATTCATATGACAACGTGTAAATACACATTATTGTTCAATAGGCATGCATCATTAGTAAGTATTTTATGAAAAATTACGATTTTTTTTAATTCCAATATTTTTATTTAGTGTATAGTTAGGGTCAGTTATTGCACTGTATTTATTCCACCTCTAAAAACTAAAGACATATTTTGGTGCATAAGTGAACTAGGTGACATGGAAGGTGCCTAGTTAGTGCGGTCTAGATAGGGAGCTCACTAGATTTTAAGACAGCTTATATGTCAAATCAAAGCAAAATGTAACCTTTCTTGTTCTTGCTGTACAGGATATTTATAACCCATAATAATAATTGGCACTTGCCTTTTATAGGACATTTATGACAGCACACTTCATTCTGCTAAAGTAGGCCAATGAGTTTGTGAACCTCACACTCACTAATGAAAAAAAAGTAATACATTCAATGTAATGGAAAATCTCCATAAGTATGATGATTTGAATTACATTTCAAGTAACTAAAATACAGCATATGAACCATGTTATCACTGTGGAAAATGCATCAGAGAAATGAATACACTGAATGCATGTTTTGAATCAGATCAATCTTTTACAGCCTATAAACACAGCTAGGCAGAGATAACGAAAGCCATATGCAGGAGTTTGAAATCTGTTGTTTCTAGAAATATTTGCCCTAGATTGCAGCATTTTAATACAGCGTGGGTTAGTTGAAGACTGTTAGATATTGTCTTTGTGATCCACCTACTCACACACAAGTGAGCGGAGAGCCGTGGTTGTTGAAAGCAACAGCGATTTCATAATCACAGGTCTCCTAAAGGGTTAATGAGCAGCAGCAGAGAAAGTGGGTTAAAACATGTTGTGAGTGGCTGATGTCATTAACAGACAGAAGCCAAGGGTAAATAAGGCTATGAAAACACCTCTAGGGCACACATTGCTGAAATAACAAGTCCCCCTAGGTATGCAATTTACTCAAAGGAGACATATTGTAAGATGCACAAATATAGTCGTGGAGAATCGGGTGCAATCCCGTGATGCTATGAGCTAGTGCAGTTTGATAATATTATAAGGTTTTCCTCTTGTAGATATAGCATTACTCTTAACAGCACCAGTACCATTTGCCCTTTAGTGAATTACGTATCATTTTACAGCCACTAAATGACTGCAGTTATCTGTCTAGTAACATAAACCCTTCGAGGCAAAACCGAGATGTCTGTCAACTCTTTGAATCCAATTAGAGGCAGTTTCCCGTACACTCAGCATTCTGCCCCACATATACTTTCCCTGTTGTGTAACCAAGGATCCTATGACATAATCTGGTTTTGTATGGGTAACAACCTGGTTATTTCATCTGTCAGAGTGCACATCAATAAGTGACGTAATTGCAACTTGCATTTTTTTTGTCCCTCTTTATGCAATAATTCAAGTGTTGCATTTCTTGTCATTGTCATGAAATACTCTCAAAATACAACAACATTTTAAAATAGGTTTGCATAATGTGAACAGATGGCTTCAATAAATAAGTATACCATTGTTTAACAATCTCGGAGCTCACATTAGGTTTGTCTTTAAAGGTTTACAAGTTATCATTAAAAATCAATTCCCATATGGAGAAAATGAACGGATTTTTTACTTTGGGAAACCTGACTGTTGCACACTATAGAAGTTAACTATGCACTAATACACAGTGTTCCCTGAAGGTAGTGGAAGGAATGCTTATGCAGAGTTCTGCTGTTCACTGCTGAGTGATAATGTTCATTTAGGTTGCCTTTTTTGTTTATGCACATTTAAAACACTCAAAACCAATAAAAGCCTATGTCTGAAATAAAAGCCACACTGTCAAACTTTTCATGTATCTACAGCCCCTGAAGATGTGAGTCTGAAAGTGTGGCGAGCTGAGGCCTGCATGGGCCTCCGTCGCTTTTCTGATGCCCTCCGTGACCTGGATGATCTGTGCTGTGTGCGACCCAACTGGACTGAGGTGAGGGCCATCTTTGTTGACTGTGCTGATTATTATATAGGGACAAGACTTTTGTTTAGGGATAGTGTTAACATTGTGAAAATCTGTATCAATTTCATGTTTGTATCCAGAGTTATTGCTTTTAATTCCTGTCATTTATTCTGCATGCTCTGCAGATCTCTAATGATATTACGAATGACAGTTTTGCAGTTATGCGATATCTGTTGGTATGGCCAGAGCACATTGTGGGATTTGACATCATTCTCACAGTAGTATACTGGCATACACTACCGTTCAATTTATATTTATAATGTTTCAGAATATTTTGTTAAATGCAAATAAATGCTGTTGTTATGAACCTTCTATTTATCAAAGAATTCTGAAAAGAATTTACCAAAAAAATTAAGCAGAACAACTATTTTCAATGTTGAAAATAATATGAAATGTTTCTTGAGCACCAAATCAGCATATTAGAATGATTTCTGAAGTATCATGTGACACTGAAGACTGGAGTAATGATGCTAAAAATTCGGGTTTACCATCACAGGAATAAATAATATTTTAAATTATATTCAAATAGAAAACAGTTCTTTTAAATTGTAATAATGTTACTGTTTTTAATGTATTTTTGATCAAATAAGAGACTCATACTTTGAATCAGATTTTTGAATGGTACATATTGGCACAATAAAGCACTGCTGAAAACTTTATGTGAAACAGTAGATTTACATTTATACCTGAGAATTTTGCTATTGTGTTTATTAAATATTATATTTAATAAATTAAATGGGGTTAACTGTGATTATTTGTGTTTGAAATCTGTGTTTTGTAGGGTTTTTTTCGTAAAGGGAATGTGCTTCTTGAAATGGGCAGACAGACTGAAGCCCTCATCCAGTTTTACCGTTGCCTGAAGCAACATCCTGATTTTGCCCCTGCAAAAAATCAGATTAAGAAGGTGAGTTTTTCAGAAATCAGGTTTGATGAACAGATCATATACTGCTAAACACTTTTTTGGAGACAGAATCATACCTTATAGAATCATTTTGAGTGATTCAGTATCAAAACATCCATATAGAAAGCATGTTCTGCTTAAAAACATAAAAGAATGTTTCAACAATACACTCACTGATTTGTATGCAGATCCTGGAAGCAGAGGGCATGGCTGTACCAGAAGAAGTTCCACGGATCCTGCATGTTGTGTCTGAGTATTTGCAAGATCCTTGTCCTATCACCAGCTCTGTAAGCCCCTCGTGTCCAGATAGCCAGCGCTACTCCCAAAACAATGCTGAAGGTCAGAGTGATCCTGGGCAGGTAAGGTGTTTATCAAACTGAAAGAGCTGGTATTATTGTTATTGTGATGTTATTGTAATGTAATGTTATTGTAATCCTCTAAATATTCATTATTATAATTTTTTAATGAAAAAACCCCCCTTGATACTGGTATGGCAATCATCTGGTATGCTTTTCATCAATTAGGAAATGTTTTTGCACACTCTCAGGCTCTTTCCTGTTCTGTCATAGAATGCAACTAAAGTGAAGCACGGCACCAGCGGCGAGTGCTGTCTGAGCCTATGTCAGGCTGTGTCCTTCCTCCCTACTGCTGAGGATGATGAGGAACTGATGATGAAGAGAGACGAGAAACAGAACAGAGGTGAAGATATACTAATCACTACTACAAAACAAATGTAATGCATTTACATTTGAACATGCAACATTTAGGAATTGTTAAAACATTGTTTTAGCATTAAATATAATTCAATAATAATTTCACAATTATAAAAATGTATAGCTCCAGTCCAGAAGTGCGGAAAGGTTGTAGTTTAGTTACTTTGACTTTTTTGTAGCATTAGGCAACACATTAAATAAAGAATACATGATAATGTACATAAGTGTTGGTTTCGTTAAATTACATGATACTGGTTTGGCACTTTATTGCATTAACAGTATAGTATATTAGCTAAGCTATATGAATAATATAACATAGCCTTGAGCGCTTTATTGCTTAAGTATAAAATAAGCTAAAAATATGTAGTTAGTACATAATCATATTAAACAAGATATTCGTTTTGATTTTCTTGATTACTTTAGGTTTTGTAAGTTCTTTGTTTATTAATAACAGGTACACATAATGGCCTGTACACTTTTTTAAATAGTTAATAATTATTATTAATAGCCTCCAGCATCCTCACGACCCTACAATGGATAAGCGGTTTGGAGAATGGATGGATAGATGATTATTATTAATATAAATATTATTACATTTGATTTCATAATCAAGGCCCAAACAATTCTCTCTTCATTTTATGCCTTCATTAGCATGATTAGACAACAAATCAAACTGACATCCATTCAAGCTTGATTTTGTTTGGTTGATTCTGTAGGTGTGTGCAGTGTGGGCAGAGAGTCCTGCCTAAGTGTTCTGACAGTGACTGATTTTGAGTGCCCTCTCTGCATCAGGTCAGTGGAGATTTATTGTGCGTCCTGCTTCACTGCCATTATTTTCTACTACCAGACACTTTCATTTCTTTTAGCTTTAGATTACAGCAGGCACTTGCTTATTTGAAGACACAATACTTTTGCAGTACTTTTAAACCAGTGTAATTCAATATAGGGTTAAAGGGTAACACTATTTTATTCTTGTTTTGTGGTTCTACAAATGTATTGCAAAATATTAGTGAATTTTCCACCACTGTAGAGGCCTGCATCAGCAAAATGATCCTCTTCTTAATGAACAGGATAACACCAGATGTCTAGCAGTCTCTCAACTTACTGTATATCACTTACACAAGTTGTGCTTAAACACAATTGTTTGTTAAATGGCCACTTCTTATCTTTGCTCCTGTCAATGGATTAAAGGTTATTCTATGAGCCGGTGACAACGCCCTGTGGACACACCTTCTGCAAAAACTGCCTTGAGAGAAGTCTGGACCATAATTTACGCTGTCCACTTTGTAAACAACCACTACAGGAGGTACTACTAAAACACAGACTCTTACAATAATTACATGTTTCTAACATTTAGAAGCATGTAGAAACATTTTGCCTCAGAGTAAATACCTAGTAGTATTTAAGGCTCACCGCATTACTTCCTATTCCAGTATTTTAAGAACAGGAAATACAACCCCACCGTGCTGCTGCAGGAGATTATGTCCCGCCTCTTCCCCCAGCAGCTGGCAGAGAGGAAACAGGTGCATGAGGCAGAGATGGCAGAGCTCTCAAAGTGAGTGCCCCCCTCAGTGATAACAAAAAACAGTGGTCCTGTCTATATATTGCAAGTCTTGCGCTACTATCAACTGACATTCCTATGCTGCTCAACTCCAGTATCTGCAAAATGATGCTTTTAGCAGTCCAGAAGCTGTTTGATACTGGGAAAAGTAAGAATTAAAAAGCAAAATTATTTATTAATAGCCCTCTCTTATCTCTAGTTTGACTAAGGACATCCCAATCTTTGTGTGCACGGTTGCGTACCCTGGCATCCCATGTCCGCTGCACATCTTTGAGCCTCGTTACCGTCTGATGATGCGGCGATGTATGGAGACGGGCACCAAAAAGTTTGGCATGTGCAGCTACGAGCATGGCAAAGGGTATACAAATAAAAGATCATGCAGCTAGTATCTGTCATTTTAAAGCTATGCTATCTTCTGCACCCTAAAAGACTTTAAGAAACTTTAAGTTGTTATTAATTATATAAATATATATACACTTTAGCTTTCAAAGGTTGGGATTAGTAGTGTATATGGAATAAATATGGAATACCTTTCAAGTGTTTTGATCCCAGAATTCTCTGTCACAGCTTTGCAGATTATGGCTGCATGTTGGACATTTTGGATCTGGATTTGCTTCCTGATGGTCGCTCCTATGTGGAGACAGTGGGAGGAAGTCGCTTCCGAGTGCTCAGGAGAGGACAGAGAGATGGCTACCACACTGCTGATATTGAGTACCTGGAAGACCATAAGGTCAGAGGTTACAGATTGCCCTAATTCAAATGTCAGATCTAAAGCCAAGAAAAAGGACATTGGAAAAAGTCTTTATTGCAATACAGTGGAATTAATACGCATGAAGTCAGACTGTATGGCAGATATTCAAAATCTAAAGCATGTAACCAGATTATACAGCAATTTTCTGTCTGTCATGTAAATGAAATTGTGCTTATGGGGCTTTATTACAGAAACATCTGAAATTCAAGAATTCTATTCCATCTCTTAACCATGATGATTTCAGTTAGTTTAGTCAGATCTTAGGTTAAGATTAACCTTAAGATAAGAAGTTTCTGTAAAACAGCCATTGATGCAAAGGAAATTGCACTTCTCGCCTTAAAGGTTACAATCGCTGTCGTAATGGAGATCTGGTACATGTTTATCTGAGATGTTTCCTGAAGGCACACCTCCATTCTATAATTTACCCTATGCATGGCCTGCTGCCAACATACTTCCTCTAAAACTCAGTATAGTATTTTCCTATAGTAAACTGTGGTAATAACAAGCTTTTCCTGTCATATTAACTATCAGTCACAACTAATTATATTACAATGTAGTGTATTGTATATTATTAACTATAGTAAACATTTCAGTATTTTATATTAAAACATAACATTTGTAAATATGCTTTAAATACTGCTTGCATAAAGGTGGATTGTATTAATATTGCTTTGTCCTGTTGTAGGACAATATTTAATTTTGACTCCTGCAATTAAACGGTTTAAAACATTAATGAAATGCTTTAGGCAACAGTGTGGCATTGTGCAGTCTGGTTTTCTGTTACGTTAAAACGCTTTAATCTTCGTCATTTTCCCTAGGGTTATGCGTCTTAACCACCTAAATAAGGTGTCATGATTAAGCATTTAATGAAAAGCATCTATTAAAGATTCATGAGAGAGTTATTACTGCAATCACAAGCCTGAGCTTGTGATGGATTGCTTATAATGACAATAAATGTGAAACCTTTTGTTAGTACTGCAAATGTAATATCAAGTAAATACTTAATGTTAATTAGAGTTAATTGCATGAGAATTCAGCAAACATTAGGAAGAGGAGCTTGTGATTAACTGCCTGTTAGTCAACAAATTCAAGCTCTTTTCAAACCCATCTACATTATGATTACACAAGCATTATTTTATCCTTTGGTTGAAGTTGAGTGTGACAGTAACTTGTTTGTCCACCTAACATTTGCATGCATTTGTGTTTAGGTTGAAGGTGCCGAGCTTGAATTACTGCAGCGTCTCCATGACAGTGTGTATCAGCAGGCGAGAGAGTGGTACCACCGTCTGAACAGCCGCATTCAGGATCAGATCAGCCGGCAGTACGGCATCATGCCCGAGAAAGAGAACGACATTCAGGTCAGAGCCCACAGAATATTGCTTTATTAGCAATATTACAGATTGTGCATTTGAATAATAACTCCCTAATGAGAATGAATGTGTTTTTGTGCATTGCAGGCATCTGCTAATGGGCCGGCCTGGTGCTGGTGGCTGCTGTCAGTGCTGCAGTTAGATCCATCCTATCAGACCACTGTTCTGTCTCTGACCTCCCTGAAGGACAGACTGGGTCATCTACGTATCGTACTAGAATACTTCTCTCAGAGCTAGGACGGAGACACATTATTTGCCCATATATCTGATCACATCACATGCATGCAATTTTCTTCTGATATAAACTGAGCGATTTGTTTGCTCTTGCCACAAAATTTGATATTTTTTTCTGATCATGATCCATACACAAGATCTCTTGTGCTTGAATAACACATTGGACAGCTATGATATGGGTTGGTTAAAAATTAGATGACCTGATTCAGTGGCTGTACAACTATTGAATTAGTCATCGAACTAGTTCCTACTTCAGTCGAGCACCAAAGAATCAAGGACTCGTTCTACATAGAAAGGCTGTTTATTGGTTCACGCTGTTCGCTTCATTAAACATCATCAGAACGGATGCCAAATGTTGCAGCTAGTTTTGTTGACATACATTTGAGATGTTTCCAGTAGTACTGGGCCCTAGCCAGGATTTGTTTTTAAATGTGTAGCTCATATTTGTGGCCGAGAGGGAAACAGTTGGCCCAAGAGACTGATGACTGAATAGGAGCTCATTGATTATGCATGAATGAAACGCTTATGACTACAGCCTCAAAATCTCACAATTCCGGCTGTAAGTTTTAGTAGAATCAGAAATAATATTATCCTCAGTAACAGATGCGGAGTTACATTAATATTGCATTACTAATGGCACAGAATACACTTCTTTTTCCATGAATCAAAGCTGCTAGCTTTGCTCGTTTCATTCGTAGTATTAAATGTGTTGCAAGCTTGCTGGCATGACAGTAGAGAGGAGAGAGGAAGGGATTCCTTCAGCTAAGGTACTCCACCATTCAAAAGTTTGAGGTCAGTAAGATTTTTTTGAAAGAAATTAATACTTTTATTTAGCACAGATGCATTAAATTGATTTAAAGTGACAATAAATATTTCAAAAGATTTCTATTTTGAACACTCTTCTTTTTAACTTTCTATTCATCAAAGAATACTGAAGAAATGTATCTATTTCCACCAAAATATTAAGCAGCATAACTGTTTTCGACATTGATAGTACTAAGAAAGGTTTCTTGAGCACCAAATCAGCATATTAGAATGATTTCTATATTAGAAGGATTATGTAACACTGAAGAAAAAGTATCAAAATAGAAACATTTTAAAAAATCTTACAGACCCCAAATGTATGAATGATAGTGTACAATATTCTTAATCAAACGGTAGTTGTGCGAGGTGTTGGTGAAGGTTTTAGCTATCTGGCTGATCATTATAGCTCTCCAAACCTCTTTGTGTCAGTCATATAGGATTATTTCTGTGTGCTTGTGCCTTAATCTGGTTTTAGATATTTGGTTAAGGACTGTGGATTTATGTTCCTTATTTGTCCTTTCTTTGTTTCAGTGCCACATTCCGAGGAATGTTAAAACTGCAATGTTACATGTGATGATATAACATTTAAATGGGCTTGAAACTGACTTTGTTCCTACTCTGGTGATTGTGCCATTGTTTTTTTTTTTTTTAATCTCATACATGTCTAGCTCCTATATGGCTGGAAGTCCAACAAGGGTTAACATGCACCCACCTGCACTGTTAATTTATTTTTAGGTTTTTCATATTTGATATGTTGTGCACTGCTCTGAAGATTACTGTCATTTTGCCATATTGAAAACCAGTTAATAATAGGTGGGTGCTTTGTTTTCAGCCATGTTGTGAATGCAGTATGCCTAAACGTACTGATTTTACATTTAGATTTGTCTTATCTGAAGAAGTGTAAATTTGGGAACTCTTGCAGGACAGATTGGTTCATCCAAAAACTGAGAATTAAAGAGGCCTCAGTTATGTTCCACTTCACACTTCATTACAGCTTTAAATGATCACACCTCCATGGTCAAAGTCATGCTGAGCCACACATTATTCATGATTGCATGACCGCAATGGAGTGATTCAGAGAGACAAATATTTATGAAAGGGATTCAAATCAGAATAGGATTTTATTTGAATTTGCTTTAGTAATTTAAGTAAGACTTTACTGATTGATGCATCTGATGCGTTGTTTCATATCTAAGGTGCACTCTTGACGTCTAATACCTTCCATCCTCAGGATACAGGGCTTGAAAATTCACTTACAAATGCTGTCAGAACTGTTGCTTCATCTGTCTGTAGTTTCTCAGAAATGTGGTGGTGAGCTTGACAATGTTGAATTCTCACCCTTCTGGTTTAACTGTAAAGGTGGCAGATCCTGTGGTGTTGCTTTTGGATAGTAAAAGTGCAATTTAGAGTGACTTTATTCTTCACTAACAGTCTCGTAAAAAAGGAGAAGGATGCTACTACAGCCCTCAAATCAAATGTCTTGTGTAATTAAAAAGACTTTGATTAAATTTAATCTACAAATGTAGATTAGTCAAATCAGAATCACTAATCAAGATAATATCCTCTGCTTGGTAAAGAACTTGTTTGAAAAGCAATTATTTCCATTCAATGGCAATGCTCATTTATTTCAAATTATTAGTGGACTCTGATGCAAAGTATTTCTTCTTTCTTTTTTTTTTTTTCACTAATTATTTTTAATGTCATATATTGATGTGTTTGGAATTAAGGCAGCCTTTGACAGACTATTTTAAAATTCATTTTCCCTGGTTTAATCTAGGGGCCTGTATCAGTGGTTTTTCTTTTGAGGGATTAGTCTTCAACTCTTAAGGAGTTATGAAATACACATTATACAATAAATGTAATATTAAAATAAATCATTCAAAATATCATTGCTTTTGTGTCATTGGAACTGGCAAAAATCAATCAAACAGACAAATAACAAAAACATAAAATCAAACCGTTTTATCACTAGTTTGTATTACCAAGCAACCACTAGATGGCTTCATATAATCACAAAATGATTTGTGTGCGATGTCTGCTGTATTAGCGCTTATCAGCATCTTCCATTTCTTACCTTGAAAAAAGTAAAGATACTAGTGTATTTTTTCCTCCTCCAAGCAGACTGCAAAATAGTTAATGGGGTAGTTCACTCAAAAATTACAATTTTACATATATATATATGAAAATATGTCTCAGTGTTTTTTTTTTTTTTTTTAACTCTACAATGAAGGTCAGTGGGGGTCCAGTGTTATTTTGGACCTCAATGACTTTAATTGAATGCACAAAACATAACACTTCACAATTACAATCTCATTCGTGAATATTAGTTAATGCATAATGCAACTAATTCATTAGATACAACTTTTGACATCAGTAATGTGTTAGTAAATATTGAAATTAACATGGATTAGATTAATAAATGCTTCAGAAGTACTTTTCATTGTTAGTTCATGTTAACTAATGTAGTTAACTAATGTTAACAAATGAAACCTTGTTGTAAAACATCCTAATATCTAAAAATCTGTTATGTTCCACAGAAGGAAGTAGCCAGTGTTGGGCATGTTACTTTAAAAAAGTAATTAGTTATAGTTACTAGTTATGTCTCACAAATAGTAACTGAGTTACATCATTATAAAAGTAACTAATTACCAAGGAAAGTAACTATTGCGTTACTTTTTTTAAAAAAATGTTCAAATGTCAAATAACTTGGATGCCCCCAATATTAAATATATTAAATTAACGAAATGGACACTAAATAGAATAAATTATTATTATAAAACATTGTACATTAATCTACACTATTTACAATTAGCATCAGTCAGTCAAGCATTATAATATGATATGATAATTTAGCATTATATGATGATAGAACTTTAGTAATTAGAATAACCAAGTATGAATGCATATTTGTCATGTTGACTGAATTTAGGACTGGTGGTGGTGCTTAAGATATTGTTTGTCATTTAGTGTTTCTATAAGTTTTGTTATCTTATTGATAAGATAACAAAACTTCTACGAATTCTACTACTAATAACAATATAAAACGCACTAAGGATTAATGAGCTGCTGGGTTCATGAATATTAATCACGTAGTCTGCGTTCGCTCGAATTGATTAGCTGAAATCAAAACAGGGATGATAATAGGTGAGCGCCAGCCAATGAGATTGTCGTTTGCGCATTAGTTCCGCCCACTACCAGAGAAACCGGCAGTTCTTAAAAGTTGAAGAATTCCAAAGGAACTCCGTTATTTTGACAGAAAAATACAGCAAAGAATATCGTTTATATGTAGCGCGTCAATTCTGCATGTTATGCAAGACTCTCTTGCTCTGTATCTTTCTTTGCGCGTGTGAGACAAAGCGACGGCGAGTCGTGCGCCTTCACACTAGAGTTTACGGTACGTCAAATACAGCTAACTTTACACTGTGCATCCATTCAGATGAACTGAAAATTAAAATTATAATAAATTATAGTAACGCCGCATTTTATTGTCAGTAACGGCGTTGTAACGGGGGAAACAGTAATTACTCGTTACTGAAAAAAAAATAACGCCGTTAGTAACGCCGTTTATTTATAACGCCGTTATTCCCATCACTGGTTATAGCCCAAAAGAGTTTACCCCAAATTTAACAATTCTGGTATTATTCACTCCCACTCATGTTATTCGTAACCTATAGGTGTCGAATAACATGAGTGTGAGTAAATAATACCAGAATTGTTAATTTTTGGGTAAACTCTTTTGGGTGAATCATGGCAATAAAGGAAAAATGAAATAATAAAAAAAAAATACATAAATTAATATAAGCATCAGGCTGTTATGAACGAATCTGGGTATGGAAATAATAATAATAATTAAAATCACCACTCATCTACATTGACCATGCTAACTTTTTGGACTTAATGTCGTGGCGTTGGAGCTGTCATTAACACAAATTACATCTATAAATTCAATCTATAAATCTGTATACTTATTTTTTTTGTGCTTAGGCGATTTTAGTTCATGTTTTTTTTTAAAAAATAATTTTGGAATTAGTTATGACATTAAGTCACTACAACAAGCAAGAATGTTCAAAATTTAAAAATAGAATAACTAGCATTATTTTTCGGAGAAACAAGTATGTGAACTTAGCATGTTTCCTAAATATCTGCAAACATTATGGAATTTTTATGCTTTAGTACAGTCAACAAATTACATTACAAGTTACATTACAATTACAAGTACAACACCTTTAATCCACTCACGCAGGAATTAATGCGATCAGGAATTTCTCGTGTGTGCGAAATTTCTCCGCAGATTACGCAACAGGTTCAAGTTGGTCACGCAAATTTGCCGCGAAATTTCGCTGACCTGACCAAACCAACGGTATATAAATACTTTGAAACGTCGAAGCGACTTGTAAAAATCTTCGAGACATTCCTGCAGTCAGAGATTATTGTGACGGGAGCTCTCTATCTGAAAACGTCCTTGTGATGTAGTTCAATGTGAACATCAAAGCCCATTACAAACAGGCAGGAGAGAACTACGGTAAACTAAACTGATCCATCACCCAGATGCAACTCCCCTGCCTATGGCATTTTGAGTGGGGATGACAGACATTTTTTTTTTTTTTGTAGTTAATAAGTCATTACAAAGAACCTGGGGCCTGTACCATGAAGCCGGATTAGCTGGCTAGCCAGGTAAATTTCAGTTTAGTTTGCACCAATCCTGGGTTTTAGGTACCATGAAAGTGGTTTGGCTTTTAGCGGTGTTCATTGCCATAGTAACTTACACTCCATGGACCAATAAGATGTGAGCAAAGTGACACATGTCTGACACAAAAAAAGTCACTCCCCCAGTTTCTCTTGCTCCAAATTAAAGGTCACTAAAAAAAAAAAAAAAAAAAAAAAATTTAAATATTTTATATGATTTATACAATTATATGATTTATATTATTATTAATCCATTACACACAAGCAATTTTAGTTTAACGGTTATTATAAATCATTTATTTTAAATGAATGTTAATATATACAGATTGTATAAAATATAAATAAGCTGTAGAATCAATAGTTTCACTTGTGACTGCACTGATAAAGCAAGATAATTTCTTATTTGTCTTCTTTCATGAACACTAAAAAAAAAAGATTCTCCAACACTGTTCAGTTTATTTAAAAAAAAAAAAAAAATCATTTAACACCATTATATTAGGTTTCCTATTTAAACAGTAGCATTGTGTTAAACTGACTAGAAACAGTTGCGTCTTGGTTAAACTCATTTTCATTTTGAAAGAACATGATTTTACATGTGCAACTAGGAAGTGGATTTCCCCTTCCCATCATGCTTTGCACAGGGCTCGATAAGGAGAGTAAATCTTGAAATAAAATGTTATTTTAGGCATTTTTTATTAAGATGATAAAATTGCGAGACTTCTTAATGTTTAATGCTCTTTTATGTTTGTATTTAAAAGAGTTTTAGAGCATATGCTTGGGTTGAGGACCTGCTCACATAAATGAAAGTTGTTTCAATAATAAAAAAACAGCTACTTTGGGTATGCCGTGGATGTATCAAAACCATCTTATGCTGTGCCTAACAAGTTGGCTAATGCCTAAAGTTAGGTAAATCCAATGTATAATTTTTTTGTGTAGAAGGATGTCTGCCTAAAAATGTATTTTCCAGTTAAATGTTTTAGTTTGAGTTCAACAAGCATAAAAAAAAATCACTTCATCAATGCATCAATTTCATTTAAATTATATTTGATCAAATTGAGTTGGCCCAACTCGGTTACATTTCATCGCATGAATTTGTTTTTTATGAGTTGGGGCTACACATACTTATTGGATGGAAATCCGGCCCATAACCAAGGTTCGTGATTGGCTGTTCGCCAGTGATGTCAGACATTCACGTGCACGTACTCCACAAACTCAGGATCAAAGCCTAAATTGACAAAAAAAGTTGATGATCAGCTTCATGGTACCAACAAAGCTGGATTGGAGTGGTTTGGATTTGTCAACTCGAAACTAATCCTGTAACTCTGAATTTGTTCATCTATCATCATGGTACAGGCCCCTGCTGTTGGCACTATGCTAAAATGTGTGTGCGTTTGTGGGTAACCTGCATTGGACGTCCGCGTGTGTGCTGATGAAATCCACATGATGTGTTGAGTAGACAGTTGAAGTGGTGAGTCAAAATAGTGGCAATTAATTTGGGATGAAATCAATGTAATTTTCACACTGCCAGTCAGAGATGGAGGGTGTTGAAGAGATGATGCAGGGCAGCGGGGATTATGCCAGTCACCGTCTGTCAAACAAATGCCCCGTGTTGCCATGGAAACCGTGGCCTGATCAGGAAAAGGCAGAACAAAACTTTAGTAGCTAGTTAATTGAAAATAAACTTTTCAAGTGCACGCGCAAACACTTTTGTTTGTTTACAGTCTGCGAGCCGCAGTGTCAAATGCAAATACTTCAGAGAGATAAATGGCGAATGCATGAGACGATACCGAATATGTCAGTTTGTCTCCCTCTCTTGGTTCTCTTTGTAGGGATTATGGAGCGTCTAAGGGGTGGCAGAGCTGGGACCGATAAAGAAGCCTTGTTTCACACCAACCTAATCCTCCTGTGTCAATACACAGATAAAGCTTCAAATGGCGTGCGCAAAAGAGTAAAGGTAAACATATCAGAGCCTTGGTACTTCAAGTCTCAGGGTGCGTTTGGTAATAAGACAAACCCTCCGCAGAGGCGGAGATTAGCGGGAGAGGCAGCTGGCTTTGTCCCCTCGCTGAGGAGGCACAGTAATCTAAAACCTCGCTGTGAAGAGCTAATGCGTTTGATAACAAAACAAAAAGTTATTGAAGAAACACGTTTTTAATATTAAATGAATCGTCAGGTGATTGCTCACAGCGTTTACCATAAACAAAGTCCCTGTATTCTTTGCTATAAATTAGTTTATACGTCATTACTTTAATGTCTAGAATACTTGACCCTGATTGGTCATTGCCTGGCTATATATTATTTGTTTAATGGCGAATAAATTGTAGACTAAATTTCAATGTCTGATTTTTACTCAAATCTGTACTGTACTTTTAGACTTAAGCATAATGAAATTTAATATTCTGATTTATGAAAGGTTTATTTACTCCAGTGCAGCAAATATAAAAGCAAAACAGGTTTATCAGATAAAATATTAATATAATAATAATCAATAATTCATGTGTGATACCCTAATTATTTTTCTGTAATCATTATTTATTTCCGTATGTTTTTACATTATGGCATTAACTAATGAATATATATATATATATATATATATATATATATATATATATATATATATATGCACACACACGCTTCTATTCAAAAGTTTGGGGTCAGTAATTATACTTTTGAAATATTCTTACAATTAAGAATAATTATTTTAATAACAATATGGTGGAATGATCTTCCCACCCCTATCCGGAATGCTGGATCCCTATCAATCTTCAAGCAACAGCTGAAAACTCATCTCTTTCAGCACTACTTGACTTCATCCTAAACTTTAAAAAAAAAAAAAAAAAAAAAAAAAAAAAAAAATTTGTTTCTCTTTATTTATTCCTTTCCTTTCTAGCTTGTACTTATTTGAACAATGCCTGAGACTTGTTGTTACGAGCACTTCCTCTGTCTGATTGCCTCTTCAAGACGAATCGCTTTATGTATTCCCCAATTGTAAGTCGCTTTGGATAAAAGCATCTGCAAAATGACTAAATGTAAATGTAAATGTAATAATATAGATAATATACAGTAGATATACAGGGTTTCAGGGCTTCTTTAAACCTAATTACAACAGCAATCTTCTGTGAGCCATGTGCTTGAAGATGTTTATGACTTCACTATGATCCACTGGGATATCCCTCTCTACACATAAAGTTCAATAAAAATATGTTTGAAGAAGAAAAAAAAAAATTGTTGTAGTTTTTTTTTTTTTTTAGCTAATATGTTTGGTTTTATAAGCTAATTTGTATTATTGCTTTAACATGTTTAAGTATGTCATTGAGAAGAGGGGAAGGTAAAGCAATGAGTCAAGTATTTTTGCTATATTTTGAAATATAATTTCAATAATTATGTCCAACACAATTCCAGTCAAAATAGGAGATTATAAGAAACTATAGCATATCCAACATTTATCCACATACCTGGCAAAAACTTGATACTGTGGAGGACCAGAGATGTTGGTCTTTTGAAGGTCTCTTATTCACTACACTTTTCCTAAAATAAGCCAGCAGTGAAAAAAATATTAAACTATTGTGAAAAGTACCGTTGCAGTGAAAAGTTTGAATTGTGCCAGAGCTCTCACCTCCTAATCCTATATATCTGCATGGTAAAATATAAAGATTTCACAGTGATCTGATTCTGCAATGTTTTTTGTTTTTTTTTAGTTACTACAACATTACTGTAGTAAAACCATGTTTTACTGCATTTATACATGTGAAGACGACAAGCTAGATTCAAAAATGAGTAAACATTATTTTAATACATATTAACAGCGTAAACATTAACCGACCATATAATATGATTAAATGTTAACAAACTAAGTGTATCAGTAATCATAAATCAAAGAAGAAATTTCTTAGAAATATATTTTACCTAGGTGATGAGGATCACTCAAATGCAGTTACGGGGTTTTTGACCAGCGAATGTGTGCAAATGTGCATTTCTTCTGTCATTAAAACGGCGGCATCACATTATGTTTTCATCAACAGGTTACAAAGTTTGTTGTAGCTATATGGGCGCTCAGTTTTTCCAGTTGTAAAATACATTTGGCCAAAATCTCATTTGATTAAAAATGAATTGCTACTGTCTGCACAGGCTATTTAAGTATAGGCTATTGGCTATAACTAAGATGGCAAATGCTAGACCTCTCGGGTCCCACCTGTCTCAGACCTCAAATACATAAAATATGAGCCTTAGGCCGCGTGTCCACCAAAGCGTTTTTAGCCAGCTGAAAACGCTCAGCTGTGAGTGCTTGAGGGCGCAGTGTTTTTCCCGCTGAGACGCCATGATTGCTATGATACAGAATATCCCCTGAAGTGTATGGCAGACGCATAGCGAATAAAATATTTCTTCAAGCATTATTTTTCATAACAACATTATCGTTGTGGAGTTATGAGGTTTTACTGATAGTTTGAGCGGATCCAACAAGATTTTAGGCACAAGCTCTATTTAATACGTTTCATTGGCTAAATATTTGTAAAACAGACAGACAGATGTAAAGGGTGATTAATAGCATTGATTTATTGAAGGAAAAAAAACAAAACAAAAAAACACCACCACCAAAAAAGGGCACTTCGGAGTGTAAGGGGAAAAAGGGCATGTGCTCTGCACAGGTTGAGCCCTACTTGTGCACGTGGCTGACTAAGAGCAAGTGAAATGAGCCATTTAAATAAAAAACACGCAGTTTTGTTCACAGATCAGGTTTAGATGCACAGCACTGAGTTTAATGGGGGATCATGCCAAATAGCTATGGATGAACATCCCACATCATTTAATACAATGCATGACCCTGATCCTCATAAATAAAGCTGTAACACAGTATTGGTGTCTACTTGAGTAGATCTACCGCATTACATGCAAGGTTAGCACAATACCTAATGCTTTTAAGAGGAAGTTCTAAGAATACAAGAGAAGCACATTCCTTCCCTGTCTTTATGTAGGGTCAAACAGAAGCCATATTCATTTTGACAGGTATTCGAATGAATGTGGCTGATAAGAATGGTGTTCGTGTTCAGCTTTCATTCGCCACAAACCTGCAAAGATCAGCAGTCTCTTGGCTTTCTCCAGCTTGTGCACAGACATCCAAGCTTCGGAAAGAGACCTGAAATCAGCAGGCATGAGAAGAAATAGTGACTGTCATAAAAAGGCTCCCTATAGAAAACCAGCTGCTGCTTACAGCCAGTTGAAGTCTTTATTACATATTTTCTGGAGCTTTATTTTCCTTGGTTACTGCAACCAAACACAGAATAATACGAAATAAGTTTAAGTAATAATTTTGTGTTAGAAGATGTAATGTTGTTCCAGATTGTTGGAGAGAAGTGACAGTGACAATGTTATTGCATTATGATGAATTATATTCATCAAAAAAATTGTAATTTAATAAAGATGATGTTATATGGAACTTATTTTGAGTGTTTTAGGTTGAACAGTAAATTAAGGGATATGTTAGTTCACTTTTTCCTACTGAAGTGTTTTGTCCTATGCTGTCCTAGGCCAATTTATCATTATACATATCTTTTAAAAGTTTGGGATTGGTAAGATTTTTTACTGCTTAGCGAGGCTGCATTTATTTGATCAAAAATACAGTAAAACAGTACAACTGTAAAATTATTATTATGTTTTCAATTGTAATATTTTTAAAATATAATTTATTCCTGTGATGGCAAAACTGAATTTTCAGCAGTCATTACTCCAATCTTCAGTGTCACATTATTCTCTGATATGCTGATTTGGTGCTCAAGAACTATTTGGTTTAACTTGTGATATGTAAATCTTAATTTTGAAGCTGTCTTTTTTAAGTATTATATTTTTGGGATAATTTGCTATAATTTGTGATATGGCTCTATATCAGTATGCTGATTCGGTTATGTGCATGTTTTTACAACAGTTCGACGTGACTTGTGTGCACATAAATAAAAAACAACCACAGAGTGTTAGAAAAAAAAAAAAAAGAAAAAACCTTTTTGTGTGTGCAACTATTTCCTTCAGCCAAGGATTCAAATCACAATCTAACAGTATAACAGATTAGCCCATACCTCCTTTACTAATTCGAAAACGTCATTTTAGAACTAGTTACGAAGGAACGTTGAGTTTATTCATTAAAAGCTTATTGTATTATTTAGAGTATTATGAGAGAGACATGACCTAAGCGAGTGTTATTTCCTGCAATTCTTCAGCTCAATCTCATATTCAGAATAAAACATTAGTTTGAATGTCCGCTGTTAGTTTGAATGTCCGCAATGTTCAAATTTCTATGCCCAATGTTCCACTGAGTTGACTGGTATGCTGGGGGTGTTAGTAAAAGGCAATTTCTTAAGCTGTGCCATTATTTATGAAGGTTAATTTATTGCATTAGAAGCACACAATAATTGTGCCATTAGCACACTTCAAGTTTACTTGGAATGCCATTGCAATGCATTTTAAAGTCACTAAAAGCAAGGGATAGTATGACCTCAGTTTTTTATTAGTATAATATTAATGCATGTGCAACACTCTTACAGTGTAACTGAATTGCAGTTGTAATGTCACCAAAATACATTTGAAGCTTATGCTGAATGAATTCTGCATTTCAAAAATTAAATAAAAGAGTGGATATTTAAAGTTTACTTAAGTATACTTGGAATAGTTCCACTTTAGCACAAACAAGTATATTTAATACAACTTTAGTTGAACTTCAGCACTGCTTTTGCACAACTAAAATACATTTAGTACAAAATTAGTTGTTCCAATTTAGCAGACTTTGAGTATACCAATTTATAGTGTGCCACAAATATATTTAGTTATACTGAAGTACATACGAATAAATTGTACTTAAGTATACTATTTTTTCACTAGGGAAATTTATGCCCTCAGCCAAAACTATTTGATCTGGAATGAATAATAGATTAATGAAACCAAAGATTGCCCATTATATATACCCAAAACGTATTATATCTCATGTTTAACCACTATAGAGACATTAGAACCAGCAGCAAATTACAGAAGAAATGGCTGCTCTTGGTGGGTTCATGTGTGCTGAGCGGCCGCTGACGCTTTCACATCTCTGAAGCAAATGTTCAAATATCTGTTTTAACAAACCACACATTTTAAGTCTAAATAACTACATTTCGTAATAAAACACTAATAGTATATGTGAAATGATAGCGGATTTGGTCGTCAGCCATTACACTCGCTGTGAGAAATGCTGCAACAGAGTGATACAATCAGTGAAAGGTTCCTGTAGCGATATCGGGGAATATCTCATGGTTGGAAAGACCCCTCGGCCTGTCAGATTGGAGGACCAGAAAGAACTGTTCTATAAATAATGATTACATTACGTATAATTTTGTGCAGATCTTTTTCTTGTCTGTTGAAGTAGCAGCATACTGTTGGTATGGTTAGCCTACATCTTCAACAAATGCCACTTCTGTTTGTTAGCACTTTTTGGCACACTCTTATGGTCATGGCTTCTATGGTCCAATGAATCTTTTGAACATATCTTTGTTCTACAATGTGGAAAGTCATATTGTACACTCAAATAGTTTCAAATGGTAACAGCGGACCCAGACTGGTGGAACCACCTGGCAGTGGATCAGAACAGAGGCTGATGAACGCTCATTTGGCTGTGAGCCGGAGTGGCCTTTTTGCTCCGACTGATTAAAACATGCTCGTCTATTCTCATCAGCGCCCCAATGAGCTCCCAATATTCTTTTGACTGAGCATTATCATGGAGACAGACCTTCAGCAGCCAATGGCTTTCAGCGGGATATGCAGACATCATTCTCTAATCAGATTACTCTTATCAGTCAAACTCGTTTGCTTTGTTTGCAGCAAAATTGGAAAAGCTAGCTGAAATTAAGTAAATAAATAAAACGCACAACAAAAAAGAGGACAGAATCTAAAATATAGATGTGAATAGACCGATAAATCCTTTTGGATATCACAAGAAAAACACAGAATTGACAGTGCTTGTAAACACTGTCACAGTCTAATTACACAAAATATGACGTGTACAACTATATCATAGTCTCACTGCTGCCATGACACAGTTGTGGAGCACATAATCTTGGTTGTGCTGTGAGGAGAGAGCCAGTATCATCTCTCAGGTCCTCTGCATTACACCAAGGAGGTTTATCTCCTCCTTAAGATGATGGGAAGAGGATTCTGGGAGCACTACTGTGACATGGCAGCCAACCATATGAGGCTTCTCTGTGTGAACCGATCCATAAATAATGCATATCCTAAGACATCTGAGAAAATGTGCCTCTCATCCAGCGCAAACGAACTGAGTCGCTTTAAAACCGAGCTAAACATATGTTCTTCAATGTTCACATGCATGGTTAAATGCAAACGTGTAAGTATGTTGCGTAAGACCTGTTTACATGAGTATGCTTGCTTTTGGGTGCATTTTTAGCCTGTTTTTCTCAACTGCAAAGCCACGGGATGCTGTGTCTTCCAGATACTTTACAGCCCATGCTGTGTAAGATTGAGAATAAACCCCATTGGCTGCTTGCATGTGCTGAAATGTTGATCCACCGCTGTGGATGGCTGTCTCTCGACTCACAGATCTGCACAGGCAGCCTCTAGCCCCGCTGCACTAACAGATTGCGGATGTAATTTAGTAACAAAGGGGACTTATAGATTTGTGAATCACACAGAGTGACAGCCGCTTGTTCTGAGTTTGGCTGGTGCTCTATTTTAATGCTTATTATTTACATAAATTTCCCCTTTTTTTGCAGCGTTTGGCTTCGTGCCACTCAGTGCATTAATCATTGATCTTGAAAGTCAGAGAAGAGCCCAAGCTTTATGTTACTCTTCAGCAGAACTATAAAACTGCAAAAGCCCTGTCCCTTGATAGTAGTCCATATCCATGACAAATTATTTGAGAGCATGTGGTGGGAAAAAACAGCTTCAAGCTACAGTATGTCTGAGCACTCAAAATCCAGCCAAAGCGGGTTAAGAGGGGTTTCATCAAACCAAATAGGTGCAAAAACATTAGCTGTGACAGAGGTGGCTGTTGTAAAAACAGATGGGATTGACATTGATGGTTATTTACACCATCTCTGGCTCCTAGACCAGAGTCTGTTTGGAAATCATTTGATTGGCTCATTTACCTGTTACTGCAGTGCAGTAGCTGAGACTGCTGCTGTAGCACTGATAGAGAAAGATGTCTGTCAGTTCCTTTGGTTTTGGGAATAAGCATGAAGCAGGGGTGCTTCTAGCCTTTTATCAGTATCCCCCATCCAAAAAGGTATTTCGATATTAATTTTCAAACCTGATTTTTGATGTAAATGGATATAAATAGTTTTTACATGCAGTGCAGAGTCATTCACAAGCTGCACACACAGAAAAGACTTGCTTTGTCGTTGGCAAACCATAGAAGACATTTGCTTGTTTTGTTTTCTACAATGGATTGTAGGTAAGTATCCACCTCAATCAGCACTCTTTTTGTTTTCGGTCTTATAAATGATCCCAATACTATTTCAGCGTGAGAAGCCACTGCAAGTGATTCAGTACGTGAGTGAACTGTCCGAATGAATCAAACTCATGAACCGTTTCAGACCTGCAAACCCGTTTGACCAATAAGCTCAAAGAGTGATTCATTCACCAATCTGGCATCACCAGTTCTGATTCTAAACAGCTGATATAAAACACTTTAGAAAATTATTCTCAGGTTGATATATGTCAATTCTATCGATACGTAAGGATTCATCAGTAATATTTCACTAGAGCTTGTGCCCTGCTAAAAATTGTCAGTGGGATAAAGTATTCAAGTTGGAGATATGGCCTGGCGGGTAATGTGTTCTCCAACATTGTGTGGTAGTGTTTATACAGATGCCTTGAGTTTAAGCTTGTGCCATTTCCTGATCCCATTATCATTTTCTGTCTCCTTCCTGACTGCCCCTGTCTAAAAATGGGAAGAAAGTATAGCATATGGGCTGGCAGTCTTGGTAATTGCTATTTAACAAACAAACAGATTTCGGTTTCATCAAATTGATCAGTGTCTTTGGTAAAAATAAATACCATATGGAGGTTAATTAGAAGTCATTTTGAAAGTTTTAGATCTTTAAATTTTAAAGAACAAAGAAAGAGAATGTGCTAGTAAGGGAATGAGGGAAATGCATCCATTCTAATTTAAGACAACTGTTGCAAAATCACTAATGATCTTAATAATATTAAGCTGGAATCACCACTTCACTAATTAGAACTTGCTAACAAAATTGCAATCATCACAGATGTGACCTGTGATTATATTTTTGCTTTCACTTTCATTAACAGAATTTGTCAATTTGATGAAACAAGCAAACAGTATACTAGAGACTGATGGGAGACACATTACTCTGTGTTGAACATTTCTATTTCGTTTTTAAATGTAGACTTTTTATGCCTTCAGTCAACAGAAAAGTGAACAGAGGAGACCAGATTCAAACTTGCATACTTAGGAGAACTGATTTGACAGTGCACTTACCAATGTGCCACAGCACTGACAAGAGTTCCCTCTTTTAGGTATACTGACATTTTTTGTTGGTGGAAGTGTTTTTTTTTTAAGGAATAGTTCACCCAAAAAGCTTTGACGCCAGTGGAGCTTAGTCAGAGTTTATTTGATTTGCCATCTAGAAATACAGAGACTTGCTCTTCATTGAGTTTTAATACCTATAAGTTAATTTTATACTCTTTAAAAACTAAAAACAATACATATACTAATTCTAATAATGATACTTATGATAATAGATCAATATACATTTATTTACATAAACAACTAGATTAATGTTTTAACATTTATATCATATAACAAGCTCTCTGAAGCAAGTTCCAGAAATGCCCATTTTCCTTCATTTCAAAAGGGAACTTACAGGTTTATTGGAGCTGGTGTCCTGTGATTGCCTTTTAATGAGAGAATGACTGGGAGCGAGTGATAAGGAAAGTTCAGACTAAGAGGTCCTTGGTGGGATTAGAATAATCATCAAAAATGCCATGTCTTTAAAAAATCCACAATAGGACACGGCAGCCCAGCACACTTCCTCTCTCCACAGCCAACCTATTTGCATTCCAGTGCAATGCTCCAGTGGATGCTTGTGAATATAGAATTTGTTCTCTTGTTAAAGAAATACCAGGCCATAGATTGAAGCGGGAAAAAGAAAACTGTGCCTGCAAAGGAAAGAAACTTAAATGTCACAAATATGTGACAAGATTAATGTGGCCTGCATTTAATTCACCTTTGTGATGAGCTGATTAAGTTTGCCTTTTGTATAATACAGTCTCAGAATATAAAAGACTACCACATTACATGACTATTACATTTACAAATATGTCCCATTTATTGGCCAATATGCCACATTCCCATACATTGTTGAGGTGTTTTAGAAAAATAAACCCATTCGGAGGAAAACTGCTTTTTACATTCAAAAGAAAGAAGTTTCACACTGAAATGGTCATCATGCTCAGCTGAACAACAGTAATACAACACTACAATCTGACAGGAGCTCTTTGCTTTTCAGTTTCAGTGACAAAAGGCAAGTGGCTGTCTGTTTCCAATTGATTTATTTTTCACATTACCGTTTGCTGATGGCGATCACACCTTCAAAGGACAGGTGCACTTCTGCCTGTTCAGAAAAGCAGGTCTGAATATGTCGACTGAGATATTGATCCCATGAGCAGCAGGCCTGTGTAGTTCAAGAGCAGCCAATGGCTGTGACCTCGCTGAACATGCGTTCGCTTCTCTTTGCTCGACATGCCTTCAAGTGTTTTTCAGGGATCAAAAAGTGGAAAAGCTTGTTCTGCTGTCTTAGATGTACTACTCAAAACCTCAGAGGACATTGGGTTGTTGCTCCTTTGGGAAAAGCTTTATATTTAAACCTGATGACAGAATCTTAAACCTGGCCCATCTCTTTAGGGGGTTGTTGTGATGTTTAGAAAAGTAGTTGTTGAATTCATTGAATCAAGTGAGGTGATTATTCAGCAGTAATTTGCCCATTGTTCACAGAAATTCATTTCAGATAATTTGGAGGTGTTTTGGAGCACATCCTGGTGACAAGCCCAACCTTCAGAGAGAAAGGATTATGTTTCTCTGCCGTAAAGCATTCTGACATTCGGAATGATATTAAACTTCAATGAACTCAGATCAAGGTTCACCGATCATTCTTGCAGGCGCTGAATCTATTATCTATTATTCAAGGTTAGAGACGCTGTTTACTGAAATGAAAATAGGCTGCATCTATTATACATTCACATTACACTCAAAGCAGAAGTGGTGCTTTCTGTTTGTTAGAGGTAATGCATGTTTTGAAAATACAAAGATGCTACCAGGAAATCGCATATGAGACTTGCACTGCACTCAAGATGCTAATAATGAAACATTACTCAAGTGATCACCAGGGGTCTAACCGTACATATATTGTACAACTTACACCACTGCTTAGAACCCTGCACTTCCTCTGTATGTAGATGGACAGTTTTCCCAAAAATGAACATTTTGTCATTATTTACAAATCATGTCTTTCCAAACCCGTATTATGTTATTTGTTTTTGTGGAACATAAAGGAGAGATATTTGAAGAATTGTTACAGTTATTGCTATACAACAGGCCTCTTCAACTCCACACCTGAACAAGGCATTCAGAATAAAATGCATTTTTTTTCTTAACGTGAACAACACAGAAATAACATTTTTCCCTCCCACTATAAAGAACCATAGAACCATAGATGCCAATAAAGACGTATATATAATATAATAAATGATGAAAACGTACCTGTGGGAACTTTTTCGCAAGACGCGAAATATGTACTAATAAGTACATGTCACTGCAGTTTCCATCAGAAATTAACACTAGAGGAAGTAAAACATCGAGCACTTGTAATCATTTTCATACTCAGTTATGATTACAGCTCCATATGTTTCGCTTTCTGGATGTAAGAAGCTTGCTCGGTAGCTCAGCCGGTTAGAAGGCTCTGGCTGCAGACATGCACTTGCATTTTCAGACTTGCACTCTCAGGCACCTGCACTTCCGCAAGTGACGTCACTTGCAGTCTTTTTTATTTTTTATTTTAATTAATTAATTAATTATTTTTTAAATTGAATCTCTCAACATTTTACACAAGTAGCCAGTTGGTGAAGATAAGAAAAAAGAAACTAAATTACAATGTCACTTGCAATTGCCGCTTGCACTTTTCGCTACCTGCGACGTCACTTGCAATCCACACAAACCATGCGTGTTGTCAATGGAGACGAGATGCTGTGGTGGTTAAACGATTAAAACTAATTTAATATCATAACATACAGGGTCCTGCAAGTCATCTGTAAGATAAAAAGACAAGACCCGCAAATCCGTGACAACAGAACAGCAGAATATGAACGCAGTGCTCTCATTAATAAGCGCTTTTAAACCTCCCGTAGAAAATCATAAACACTTAATATGGCTTAATGTGTTAAGATAGTGCTATTAAAATATCAAATTCAATATACAGTTTATTAATAAAATGTATATGTATATAGTGTTTTCCTCCCATACCGAATAATGTGGCATAACGGACTAAGAATATAAAGACCAAACTCAATATGCTCTTCTTCATTTTTAAAACATAATTAATACATAAGCAGGTGAGCCAAAAATAAATGCAATGCGCAAAGTTTTGCGTTTTCCGATTTAGAATAAAATGTCTACAGTCCTTTTGTATCATTGTCTTTGTCCATTAAGCTACATTACGTGTTTTATTTAATAATGATTTTCTACGGGAGGAAAACATTTAATGTGCAACTTAACGCATTGCGTTCTGGGCTCGTCTGCTTGCCAGCACGGAGTTGGTCCTTTTAATATCACTTAATGCATTTCTTAATGCGCGTTCATATGGTCTGTATAGTTTGCATCAACGATAAGAAATAGCCTACTGAATTTGGTCTTTATCATCTTAGTCCGTTATTATGCCACATTAAGTGTTTTGCTGTATGGGAGGAAAAGTGAAAGTTTGCTCGTTGTTCATGAACATATGCTTGCCTTGTAGTACATTAAATTAATAAACTATATCGAATTTGATCTTTTAATAGCACTATCAGCCATATTAAGTGTTTATGGTTTTCTACTGGAGGTTTAAAAGCCCTTAACGAGAGACTTTGCGCATTGCGTTCATATTCTGGTGTTCTGTGGTCACGGATTTGGGGGTCTTGTCTTTTTCTCTTACAGATGACTTGCAGGACCCTGTAAGTTATAGTACTAAATTAGTTTTAATCGTTTAACCACCACAGCGTCTCGTCTCCATTGACAACACACACGGTTTGTGGATTGCAAGTGACATCTCAGGTAGCGAAAAGTGCAAGCGGCGATTGCAAGTGACATTGTAATTTAGTTTCTTTTTTCTTGTCTTCACCACCTGGCTACTTGTGTAAAATGTTGAAAGATTCAATTTAAAAATGATTAATAAAAAAAAATAAAAAATAAAAAAGACTGCAAGTGACGTCACTTGCGGAAGTGCAGGTGCCTGAGAGTGCAAGTCTGAGAGTGCAAGTCTGAAAATGCAAGTGCATGTCTGCAGCCAGACATAGGGAGCCGGTATGGAATTGGACTTAGAATGTGGAATCCTTGGGTACGAATCCTGTGAAAAACATGACTCACGGTGAAAGAGCTGAAAGATGAGAGATCGAAAATGCTTGCGATTGTGTTTTTACGTCACATTTGCTTTTGTTCATACTATCGGGTAGGTTTAGGTGTAGTGCAGATGGTACGTTATCTTAAAACGTCACAGAGCATTAGAGTTATAGCGCCACTCAACGGACATTTCAAGTCAGAACTGCGGTGACACCTACAAAACCAACATCACATAAAACATACCATATGTACGTTCATCTGTTCCAGGGAAAAAAAACAAAAAAAAAAACACTCTTTTAGCGCCACCCAGTGGACATTTCACACCGAATGTGTCAAGAAACATACATGGCGGTACGTATTTCGCGTCTTGCGAAAAAGTTCCCACAGATAAGTTTTCGTCATGAGATCAGGTTGCTACAAAAAGTAGGGCGGGGACTTGGTTCTATCCATTGGTTGTTAATTGGATTTTAAGATGTGGACATTGCACTCTAGAATCAATGCAAGCTTGCAGTTGTTTGTAGAGAAGTGGGGTTTAAATGGACTAAAGAATTTCTGTATACGTTACCAGAGATAGGCCTGTTGTTTTCATCATAAAATCTAGTTATGACTTTTTAATGATAGAAGATCAAAAAAAGGAACATAGGCTTGGATGAATCTTTCCCAATAAGATGTATAACATACATTTACAAAATATATAGGGTGAATTTTCTTTAGATGTCAACTTAACAGGATTCATGTGTGAAAGTTATGCTAAGTGCAAAGTGAGACTTATATGTTCCTCATATAAACCATCATATGGTTTTACAGGACTGGGAATACAGCACAATTTGTGTGTAGCGGTTTTATGTTTGAAACAGCATGAGGTTGAGTAAACTACAGATTTTTTTTTTTTTTGGGTAAACTATCCCTTTAAATAAGAAGTGCCTCAAACAAACTCTAGCCGTGACAATCATTATAAACAATAACTGCCTTCAAGTGGGAGGCATTTCCAGCTGTTCTTTTCTTGTGATGTCCCTAGTCGGGCTTGTAACAGACTGGAGGTCAGCTGGGACTGTCCTGCTTGGCTGTTCCTGCTCTCCTTTGAACGGTGACAAGCAAGGCTCCAGTGTGACTCTGTAATCCGTTCATCCGTCATCCCGTCTCACTCCATGTGCGCCGCCATACATCTCTTCGCTGTATGCGTTGCTCATTTAACTTCACCATCCATCTTATCCCAGCGACATTCTACATCTACACACAACACGAACACTGGCCAAGCGAGCCTGTCCGATTCACCCACGGTAGATTGAGGAGTGCACCTCCATTTTGACTTTTGATTCACAGCATAGCGTTTAGTGATTTCCCTCAGAGAGGAGATTTGGATGAGATCAAAGGCTTCGTACGTATCACCCGTGGCGGTGCAGTCAGAGAAGGCAGGGGATCTATCTCTGTCACTGCGCTGATGAGCCCGCGTGATTAACAGGCCTCTGTTCTCCACACAGACCGTGGAACAGTGGGAGCCACTGATGAACCAACATACAAATACAATGCTCTTATCTGTCTCCCTAGCTTTCTCTTTCTTTCACTTGTGTACGTAATCATGTCTCTTGGTCCATCACTCCATCGCTCCCACTCACGTCTGCCCCTTCACAACAAATAAATCATACTCTTAAAGAAAAAAACCCTGCAAATGATTGCAACACTATTCTCTGAAAATTAAGACTTTTTTTTTGACCTTTTAGCATTTCAGATTTTATTTTAAAGGAAAGTTTAACCAAAAATGAAAATTCTGTGATTATTTAGCTACTTACCTTTGTGTAGTTTCAAACTTTTACTTTTTCTTCTGCAAAAGATATGAGAATTACTAAAAATGGATGCAAAACCATTAACAAAATTGAAATAATGACATACTAAGTCATAATTATGAGATAAAAAGTTGAAATTAGGACAAACTTATATAAAAAGTCATAATTATAAGAATTTATTGACATTATTATTCATTATTATGTCACAAATTTGGAGTGACATAAGCTTTAAATTGGAATGAATATAAAATCACAATAAATGGTCCAATAAAACTATATTACAAGCCTTCTTTTGATTTTGATTATGTTAAGATTTTCTGTTAATAACAACATATTTAAATGTTCCTTAATGACCTATATGTAAGTCGATTTCCGCATTTTATATATATATATATATATATATATATATATATATATAACAAACATGACATCAAGAACATAACATACTAAGCCAATATTTTTGGCATAATTACAACTTTCTATGTGATAATTTTTACTTTTTATGTTAGAATTATGACTTTGTGTCATTTTCAACATTTTATCTCCTTATGACTTAGTTTGTCATAATTTTGATCTTAATCTCATAATTGACTTCAGTTGACTTGAGAATGATTTACGAAAGCATGATTTATTTCCTTTATGTGGCAGAAATGGGCGTCACAATAGGTCTTTATGAGAGACTTTGTCAAAAAATCTTAACATCTACCCCAACTCTTGTATTTATGTCTGATTTGAACAAATCATACTTCTAAGTCAGTAAAAAAAAATCATATTTTTTATGAATTTTATCCAATTCACATAAGCGTTCTTTGATTCATTCATAAAAAAACAAAAAAAACAAAAAAAAAAACCAAACTGATCCAGATCTCAAGTTCAACTCACTGACTCAGCAATCCAGTCGCAGTGGTTAACGGCTCACTGTGAGAAACATTATTAGTGAATTCAATTTCACTGTATTTCCTCACACAAAGTTACAGTATTCATTTCAGAAGACTTAGGCTTATCATAATTTTACAGTGCTTTTGCTTTAAAAAAAAATCTCGAAAGCTTCTTACCCTTGTAATTGCAAGGAAAAGAGCATGGAGTATGATCTAAAGGAAGATGACTTTCCATCATGTTTCATGTATGTTTGCTTCTTCAGACTATGTTCATCTTTCCACTGTGTACCATGTAGCCCCAAGCTATTCTGTCTCTCGATGATGGAATGGTAGTGTCAGATCAGCCTCAGATCAAATATTCTGCCCCCTTACGATTCATGATTAATATCAATCTCGAAGCCGAGAAGCTTAGGCAGAGGACCGCATGTCACTTAAGATATCCTTTGCTTGTATATTTCACAGCACACCACTGCGGGTAATATTTCCACAAATGTTTGTGTCAGTATTTTATTGAAAAACTGGATGTGATGCCAGATGGTCTGAGACCCTCTGCTGAGATAAAAGCAGCTGTGACTGAGTGGGCTACGACACGATTGTGTAGCCAAAAGGAAGAAAGATAGATTGATGGGAAATAATACAATTCACAAGGAGGAGTGTATAAGAGAAGAGCAAAGAAAGAGCGTGGGACTGAGGCATAGTGGCAGGTGTCATGGATCCTCTCATGCCGTCTCACACACCCACACTGTGCCTTCATTATGTATGCTGTTCAGGCCCACACAATCACACACATTACAGTGCCATAGTCACACAATGTGAGCAATCAAACAGCTCAGGCTATCGGGAAGCATACTGCTCTTTTAGACTGCCTTAAAAATTAGGTTTTCTTTTATACCGGATGCTTTTCTGCAAATGGAATGCAATAAGTGTGAGCCATTGAATTGTTCACTCAAGCAATTCATTCAAAAATGCTAATTCATTCAGTAATGCCACCACTCTCTGTTGCTCAGAAGTGTGGTCAGTTCTGTTGTGGCTTCATTTGAAACTATTATGCCCATCAAGCAGAGCTGAAAATATCGTAATTTCGAGTTTCAAGCACATGAACCACCAAGCAAAATTTTACAAGTGGCAAACACTGAATCATTGTACGAATCACTCAACTTTCATGGTTTGAGTTCTGTAACAAACATTTATTTGTGATGCAATGTGTTTTGTGTCTGACTTAAATGTACGAATGTGACTTAACTTTATCGAACTGTTGTAGTTATTGAAGCAAAATCACACTTGTGATTTTACATATTTTTCATGTTTTTTTCGCAACTTTTTTGGTGGTGTGATGCAAACAACAGCAAACACAGCTATACCTGCCAGTAACGTGAACACAAATACCCTATACTTTTTTTCTGTAGCCCAGAGCAAAACTTTCACTTAAGAAAGTAATGATGTTCTGGAAGATCAAGGAAGTTAAGGAGGTTAACTTGTCACCCACCTCTGGGGAAATAAGAGAAACCCAGATATCATTGCCTGACTGCAGTTTCCCATGAACATACGATCCATTTTCTGCAGTGTCACGCCTGAAAATGCTACTATGCTGAAAAAGCCACATCTGACACTTTACACAGTATGTCAGCTTTCAGACTAAACTGTCCTACTTGGAAACAGAACAGAACTGATTATAAACCTGATATGCAAAAAGAGAAATTCAGTCACAACAGAGGCTTGCCTATCTTGTGTGGAATTACACTACATCTAACAAATCATCTTGACAGAATGTCACAAATGAGTCTCTGGAGCGCAAAATCTTAAAGAACGAAAACAACAACTTTCAGTTATTACACACTGCATCTCCATGTGAGGTTGAGGATGTTTACTGAAGGAACTGAAAGAGACATTTGAAGTTTCAGCAGAGAGATATTTGTGAATAATATTGACTACAGCTGAGACTGGTGCATTTTTACCTCATGCCAGATTTATCATCTGCTCGATAATGCAGTAGTAAAACGGTTTAGATTTCCATGCATGCCTTGATGAGACTTGAAATGCAATGTATGGCATCAGACCAAATGAAAATGAGTGAACAAACACCTGTTTCTTGGTTCTACATTTTGTTAACGTTTTGTTAACATCTCCATAATTAGAGCCATGGGGCATCCCAATTAACTCCTTCTGTTGTTTCTGCAGGGGAGCTCAAATTGACAAAGATTAAAGAATTAATAATTCCAAAAATGAATGGGTTTGAGGCAACATGTGCCGACTGGTGAAACGCCAGTGATTATGTGTGGGATGCACCTGTAGTTAATTAAAACACTCTACAGTGAGTCAAGCTCTAGAGATCTACGGCTGGAAATACATTAAACACCAATCTTTCAGAGATGGCCACTTATCAAGTATTGAATAGAAAGTAATGAATGAATAATCACAATACTTTCAGCAATTATTATTCATATAAAATAGCATTCATAGCAATAAATATTGTTCTTCAGTTTAATACATTAAAAATAATTTCACACCTAAAGCACAAGTATTTGTTACAAAAATATGACTAAAATATGAATAATTTCCCACGGTTGAAAAGCAGTGACCCAGCTCTTGGTTACTGTGGTTAGAAAAGTTTTATTCATTATTGATTGAATGTATTTTCCAGTAAATTTTATTCAACCACATCTCTCTTTTATGATAAAAAAGAAAAATAAACAATAAAACAAAAACATCCCAAATAAAATGCTCAAGATTGTGGAATCATCAAGAAGTAGGTGAGTATGAAGAATAATTTTTGCATTAAAATCTCCACAAAAATAAGAAGTTTCAACATTTAAAGCGGAAACACAAAGACTCCATTTCTCTCTTAACTAATCAAAATCAACATCCTTACCAGTGAGAATATCCAAGTAACATTGCTTCAGCAATGTGTAAAACACTAGTTCAATTAACGCTTCAAAATCTCACAGCGGTATAAATGTTAAATGTCTCACCTGAACTTTACAAATCTCTTACTTCTTATAAAATACTGCTCTCACATGAGGCCATAAAGGACAGCAGTGTTCTGTGCCTAATAAAACACGTCAAGAAAATGGAAAGAAAAAGCCAGAGAAATAGAAGCGTTTCGATGGCCACACAAGTGTGTCATGTTTCGCAGTACAATGGCAGTGTGCAGGGGAAGGCTGAATAAGTAGAGCTGTTTGTTGAGCTGGAAGCCACGTTCTGAAAGCCTGCAGTGAAGAAGCCAAGAGCTCAGAAAGGTCAGTTTGGCTCCAGTAGCCGATCAATGATGTCTCCACAATCATCATCTCATGAGGAGCCTTGTCACACTGTGTGTGTATATAGGACAGAACAGCCTATGTTTCACCAGTATTTGGATCTTGTAGCTGTTCTGCACTCTTTTCTTTGTCAGTTCTATAAAGAGAAAACAACTTACAGTTGACTCAATTGTTAAAAATCTGTCATTTATACACCCTCATGTCGTTCCAAACCTGTATGACCTCTGTGGAAAAAAAATATATGCATATACACAAAGTCAATGGGATCCAAACAATGCATATAATGGACATATAAAATATGGAAATTATTTTTCGTGTACACCTAAGAAAATGTCACGTGTGTCATTTGGAACAACATGAGGGTGAATAAATGACAGAATTTTCATTTTTGGGTGAACTATCCCTTTAAGGCGTGTTCCATGTAGGCCCACATAGAATTTTTGACAATTTCTGCATGGATTGTTGAGGAGAATCTGCTGAATGAATTTTAAATGCAGTAAACACTCTTTTAGAATGATCAAATTAGCCAAATGTGCCAAAGGATGTGTAGAAACTGAATGATGGGCATTTGGATTTGGTGGGAATCTCTGGATATTCCATACAGGCACAGTCTTATGTGAACAAATCTTTGTAAAAAGTACCCTTTTTGTTACAGCAACATCATTTAAAATGAACTTTTAGTAACACTTTATTTTAAGGTGTCATAATACAGAGTAATTACCTAATTAAGTACTTAGTAGTAGCCGTTGTACTTACTATGTAACTAAGTTATGGAACAGCCTGTAATTACAGTTTGTAATTATGTAGATGTAATAGGCAGCTACTGTTACACATATGTACAAGGCAGAGTCTGTTACACAGCTACTTGTACACTTAAGTACAATCATGATACACTTTATTTTAAGTAGCTTATGCCTGTGTAATATTCTGTAATTTTCATGTAATTAGAAAGGTATTATATGTATTTAAGCTGTGTACTGGTGGGTTAAATCAAACTAAGGTGCAGCTGGATAAGGTGTACAGTATAGATACACATGAAGTACACTTAAGTACAATCTTGATACACTTTAAGTAACTTATGCCTGTGTAATATTCTGTAATTTTAATGTAATTAGAAAGGTATTACATGTATTTAAGCTGTGTACTGGTGGGTTAAATCAAACTAAGGTGCAGCTGTATAAGGTGTACAGTATAGATACACATGAAGCACACTGAAGTACAATCTTGATACACTTTATTTTAAGTAGCTTATGTCTGTGTACTTATATTTCTAATTACGTTGTATAAAGTCTGCAACACGTAACAAACTTTTGGTTACATAAGTAGCTGTGTAACAGACTCAGTCTGTTACATGTGTAACAGTAGCTGCCTATTACATGTACATAATTACAAACTGTAATTACAGGCTGTTCCATAACTTAGTTACAAGGTAAGTACATTTTGTTTCATGTAAGTACAACGGCTACTACTAAGTACTTAATTAGGTAATTACTCTGTATTATGGACACCTTAAAATAAAGTGTTACCGAACTTTTCTTAATGTATTCTCAATGGCTTCACATTAACGAGATCCGATGGTTTGTTTTGGGGACAAACTAGCTCATTAAAGCACATTTGCCCATAACTGGGGTCAAATTTGACTCCGTCCTAGGAGAGCTCCCAATGAAGTGGCAATCAAAACATGTGGCGGCTCGCTTCCAGGTCTCCGATGAGGTATGGTGCCTGAAATGAGGCGTAGCAGCTATGCAAGGTCCATGAGGTGGGAAATCACAGAGCAAGATAATCAACAAGTTCAGTTCCGCTATGCTCTACAGATCGACAACAAATCAAATTTATCCCTCACTCGGTTTCAGATTTACACCGGAGTATTTACACTATGGAGAGGTCATTAAATGAGCTGATATGTTTGTTCAATACGCAGAGTGACCGAGAGAAATAAGCAATGTTGTTTAGGGGCACTGGATCCATATACTGTAAATTCGTAAGATCTTGCTCTTTAGCTTACTCTAACTCTTTTCTAGTAAGTATAAGGAAAATGAACTTGCTTTTGTCATTTCATAGAACATATTTTTGCAAAAAAAAAAAAACATCTCTGTGAGCTAATCTTTGTAAAGAAATTCAAGTTAAAGACAACATTGCCGAACACTGATATGAACTAAAATATTGCACACTCAGACAGAAGTAAACAGGTTTATAATATTGGCACAGCGCGAGTGTCGAATCGGACACAAGACTTCTCTTTTTTTGTTTTCTGAATTCATGACATAAACAAACACTTTTTTTTTTCTCCAAAGAGTCCAACAGGCTTGTTATTGCAGCACTTTTTTTCTTCCTTTTTTTAATGTTTTGTTTTTCTTTAGAAAAGAGTTTTATTGGTGGCTATTCACTGAGAAGAGTCTTCGAGTGCATTTTGGCAGTATGGTGCATCTGTTGCGGGTGGGCAGACAGACATAGGGGCAGACGGCAGGTGAACGGGAGGTCCGTGCTTTACATGTGACGCGTGCCACTCCGTCAAGATGGTCACATGCCAGAGGCTCCCAGGCCCATGCTGGCTGCGTGGCTCATGCACGGCAGCGTCTGCACAGCTTTGGGGAAGTCATGTGTGACAATCCGCCCGTTCTCCCCACCGCTACCGTTTCTGCTCATCCTGGTCAGCGTGGAGCAGTGCATGGCATCATTGATGGATTGCTGGGATGGAGACACAACAGCGTTAGACAGGAATACGGAAATACACGCAGGACTGTTTGAAAGATGCTCAATTTTAGTAGGAGACAGTAAAAGATGATTTAAGCATCTGCCTAATGGAGTATGCACATAAAATGCTTTGCCATGTGATGACTGGATAATTAGTTAGACAACATTTGTGAAGTAAACTAATCTGCAGGCCTATGCCAACAGATTTCCATCTTTTGGGTTTCCTGACTGTAATTGATCAGCATGGTGGCTCGGGGGGGCACAACACAATGCCTTTAGCAAAGCAAACAGATGAAACACTAATGAAACTTTTCTGATAATAATGCATTTTGAGAAACAATCCAATATTAGCCATATTGCTATTAAATAACAACATTAGCTCTCTATCCTATTTGAAAACCTACCAATTCCACAACACAGACTCATTGGAAAAACGCGCCTACCTACCTACATTTGAACAAAACTTCTAAAACGATACAATTCACTGCTGTTTCCAGCTGAAACGACCACTATTGGCAGTAAAGCGACGACAAAATGTATTACTTTTTACACATTATCAGTTATTTTTGTGTGGTTCCTTGCACAATACTATGTTATTACCACAAAACACTTTTACCATAGCGCATGATTTGAAAACTAATACATTTTGACATGTGCATCACAGAACCAGCTCAATATGTATGGCTTTCATGTAGTAAACTTGCTCAGTAGCTCACCTAGTAAAGTGTTATGCTTTGGATGAGGAGTTTTTTTGAATTTGTAAATAAAGATTATTGGAGTACGTTTTTGGCACTTCTACTTTCAAAATTTCAGTTTCTTTGTTATTATTTCTAAAATTTACTAGCAATTACGTTATGTTGTTTCAATGTAAATCCTACACCAATTTTTTTTTTCAGTGTAGAAGCAAGCTAAAATGACATTCAACAAATGCACTATTATTTCAAGTTTGCTTTTATTAACATTAGGTTTAGGGTAGCATTTAGTGTTGGTAGTACGTTATTTTCAAACGTGATTTTGATTCATCTTTAAGTGCTAGACATTTTCAAACTGAATCAATACATACAACAATCAGTGTAATAAACACTGCCAGATTTACATTTATCTGTCTCTGATAAAACTGAACGCTTTTTTAGCAACACTCACTGGACATTTCACTTTGCGAGTGTCGTGAAACATGCAAGAAGCTGCGAAATATTTTGCAGAAATGTCACCACAGGCGCGTTTTTTCCAATGAGCTTGGGTTGCAATTCCATGCTTTACTACCCATAGCTGTACTGCGCACTTGTGTTCAAAATGATTTGCTATGTGAACGACCCGTATTTGCATTAAAGATATGTTGTGGGCTAATGCTATTGTGTTGTCAAGTTTTAATTGCTTGGCTAATACTGTTGCATTGTGCCCCCCAGGACCACTGTATTTAGGCCCTCAAAACCAAAGCTGACACTGTAAAGCATCTCTGACATGTGGGTAGACAATAAACCGTCTTGATAGGCGTGTAACACGAGCTTAATTTGCTACGGCGGTGTGGAAGTGAGAAATGTCATCGTTTTATTGCTGCTGTTGTGAAGAGCAATCCGCTATTGTAGTTGCAGCTAGTGGGCCTGAAACCAAGGCTAATGATGTGTCCTTTTAAATTGCATTTTTCCAATCTAGGAATGATTTCATTGCCCTACACATCAGCGCGTTGGGGGATGAAGTTATACGCCTGATGCAGACTAATTAGTTTGCCTATAATGACTCAGATTCCTGCTCGCCTAATATGAAAAATGGACAGCTGTGAAATGTGACTCCTGTCAATTGAATTAACAAAGCAAATCTATATTAATCTTTGCTATTATAGTATTACACGAGTGTGTAATACCCAGCTAAACTTGTTACAAATCCTATTTTGGGTAATTGCCTGTCATAAAGATACTTATTACAAAAATCACACTGAGGTATCTGTATATGCAACGGGTTATGTTCATCGGGGACCGTTTTTTGCAATGGGGTTTCTTCTTTGATTTGTCAGTCTGGCCTGTTAGGGAAGCTTGTTTCTGCCATAGCATAAATATAAATAGATGCAAGATGTAAATTCAGAATTCTGAGAAAAAAAGTCAGAATTGTGAGTCGCAAATTCGCAATTACCTTTATTAATTTTTATTCCATGGTGGAAACTGGCTTCCAAATGCCTGTAGATTGCCAGTTTATGATAGATACTTTTAATCAACTATGCATTAGCAAAAGTACATTAGGTAAGATCTGACATGGGTCTTATTGTGTAAAGGAGCACACAAGCTGACTGATGCATAATCATGAGTCTAGATGGGCTATTTTTGGAGTCATGGTGGAAAACAGAGACCTGCAGTGTCTCCGGGGAACACTTGCTCTGTTTCATGAATGAACAGAGACACGATGTGTATAAACAAAGCTCTAGTCTATGCACAGAGTGGCTAGCGGACAACGGGAAACTGAGGGGGAGAGAGAAATAATGAGAGATTAAAGAGTGTTAAATAGGGCTGTCAAGATGTAGTCTGCACATTTACATACACTAACAATTAAAAATAAATTATAAAATAATCTTTTTAATATATTCATATAAAATAATATTAATAATAATAATAAATATTAAAACATTTCTAAAATATTGTCTATTAAATTAAATAATATATTACATTTGGGGACATTTTTTAGCAAATATATTTTGATTAACATTATTAAATAATCATATTAAAATATATTTAAAATTATTATTTTATAATTAAACCTTCTTATAATTTACATTTTTGACAGCCCTACTATTAAAATAGGAGCGTAAGAGACAGAAAAAGAAGAGGTGAGGAGAAACGGATGATATTGAAAGTGGGCAGCAGAAGCTTTGAATCTGGCAACGGTTAGATGGGGGGGCAGATTAGGCTGCTACGTGGGCAGGATGTGGCCTAGTTCTCCGCAGTACTCGAGGTTCCTACCCCTGAGTGCTTTATATCTTAACAGTGTCGGCACCGTACAGGCCGTAACTCTGCAGCTCAGTGTAGCTGCTGTCTAAGGCGGTGCAGTGAAAGGCCTGAGCGGCCCGCGCAGACACCTTCATTCTGTGGGACTCTGTTCTGGACTTGTAGCAGAACTCCACCAGGGCCACCAGCATGGCCAGACCCAGACCGCCGATCAGAATGTAGAAGACCCCAGCCACATTGCTGAGGCTAAGAGCACTGGTCTTGTCCTACAGGCGAAGGAAAAATGTCTTAGATGAGAGTTACTTTAAATTTTTTTTTTAACAAATTCACACAGACAAAGACAATAGAAGCATTCCTATACATTACATATAGACATTTATGCATTCATCCAAATATCTAAACATACAGTGAATATAAAAGCTAAAATTAAAACTGTCTTGAACAATGTTGCAAGTGCAAAAAATACTGTGGCACCAAATGTAGCTCTATAGACATTTGCTTAAAATGTTTCCTGCTCCTCTGAGTATAAAATATCATGAATATTAATGAATATAAATATTTAGTTTCTGTTTTGCTAAACCAATCTTTTTTTTTGGACTGCTGAACTTGCATTATTGCTAAATGATATTCATAAAGCAATATTCATTATGTAATTATGGTAACTTAATATAAATACTATTATATTAAAAATAAATACTAGAATTAAATACTAATAATATAATTTAACATTAATATTAAATACTATTATAATATTAACTAGTACATACAATTATATAAATGTTAATGCAATTTAAATTAACATTATATAAAAAGAACAATTTAATAAGTTTTAAAGTTTTAAATTTTTAATAATTTAATAATTATATAAAAATGACTGGTAACTAATACAGGTTAAACGCATGTAAAAATACTGCAGAAATTGTCATTTGAAATTTAAGCTGTCAAATTTAATTTAAAATTAGGAACATGCATTCATGCACTAACACAGGCAGTCTGTGTTCACCTTCAACTCATTTAGCACTTATTTAACCTGCTAGTTAGCATCTTCACTAATTAACAAGACCCTAAACAATCACATACAATATCACAGCTGCAAACGACTATATTAATGGTTGGCACCCATGCAGCCCGGGTCATTAATCTAAGGAGATTTGGATTTGTACTTAATCAAAGGTGATATAATAACAGTCTTGGTGTGGAACCGGTTCTCTAAGAAAGGCACATAAGAGAGGTGTGGTGTCGTCTGTGTGTGCCATGCAGGTGGGTGTGGTGTGGTGGGGGTGTGTGGTGGCCGGGGCCTATGTCAGCACAGACAGCTGTCCACTGGGTTTGCATCCAAATACATGCACACTCCAAGGGCAGACAGGAGGGAGAACACAGAGGCTGAGGACCACAAGGGAGGCTTGACTCTTACGGATGATCAGAGCAATGTGACCAGTCTCTCTCCAGAGCTCCATTCAGACCACCAGGCTATTTTAAACAAAGTGAGTGTATTATACAGTGAGTCATCCAGTCTATAATAATGGCCTTTCTCTTCTCGGCTCCTGGAGCTAGACATACTATTATTTACACTTGAATTAGTAATATAAAATTGATCAGATCTAAGGTGTATATATATATATATATATATATATATATATATATATATATATATATATATATATATATATATATATATATATATATATAAATAAATAAAAGGTTAATGGAAAAAACTACAATCAGGAATACACATCATTTTTAACAATGCTGCCAAAATATATACATCTATTATAAACATACACCTAATGTCTGTAATTTATGACAGTACAAAAATAATAGTAGGAAATGTTCTGAATAGTATACTAACATACTAGGGGCCAGTTTTACTAAACAGGGCAAATTAGCATGAAAGCGCAATTCCAAAACAGCGCCGACTGGTATGGAAATTTCTGTGGGTGATTTACTAACAAAGCATATCGACCAACGCAATATACCAAGAGCAGCGCAAATTAGCATAGTCGCAAATAAAGCATAAAGAAATAAAGAAGCCACAGTACATTTAAAAGAACCGGAGGCCAAAAAATGAAGGGTTGCAAGAAGTTTTGATAGACCTGGTATTGCGTGACTCCTAGTTGACTCCAAGTCACTGTTAGATAATGGCGCAAATACCAGTAATTTGACGAGCGCAAACGTTAGTAAATCTCGTTGCCTGATTCATCTGAATACTGAATACTCTCCTCCCATAAATTTTGTGTCTGAATGGGAAACTCCTACAAATGCATATTCAATAAGGTCAGGTGCAAAAATAACTGTGTCCACTGTGTAATTCTGTGTAATAAGAAATCTATCTATCTATCTATCTATCTATCTATGGATATGTTCATTTTAAATCATCCCAATTGAAAGAATACAACCCTGGAGAGAGAGTAAGAGCTGCCCATGTCCAGATTCCTAACTAAAACTTCTGGAAGGGTACTGAGAGGGCTAAACTGAAGGGAACAGAGCAGGACCAAATATGTGAACTGACCTTTCTTCCGGAGTCCTTGCTTCCACACTCCCCCTTATCGTACCACCATTTGTTTTTCAGTTTGTCTAAGACGGCTTGCTCACTGAGTTTCAACACCGCTAGGTTAACTGGGATTCTTCAACCAGGAAAATAACATAAATAACATTATCCATGTTATTTTATGTTATTCAGCACACGTTAAACACATACCCATCAATATCAACTCAACTGTTCTGTTTCTTTTTCTTTTTTAATTGACTGCACACATATCAGAAACATGTTGGTAGTTCATTGTAAAAGTGATATGGGTTAATACTCCATCTAGCGATGCTTCCTTGCTCCCTGCTGCAAGATGTGTATTATTATATCACTTTGGGTAACCGGCAGACCGCAAACACTCCGCCCGTAATAACGTGAATGTGGTCGGCTATTAGATATGCCATAATTTGATCAAAATGTCCTTGCTGTTTATTAACCAGGCAAAATGTATTAGTAGTAAGCTTAGATTAGGCCAGATTGTTTGGGTCTAGAGTGTTTGGTCGGCGTGAGTTGCAGGTTACCCCCCATGGTAGTGATGGTTTTACCCGCTGGGTTTGTCACATTGGGGCTGACCTTGGAATCACCTCCTCCGCTGCCACACTCTCCCTTGTCGTACCACCATTTGTTTTTCAATTTGTCCAACAGGCCTTGTTCATTCAGTTTTAACACTGCCAGGTTTACTGGGTTTCTTGAAATGATAACGAAATAATATTTTGGTCAGTGTCAGCCCAGATAAACCATTTCAGAGACAGCGTGATGGGAGAACAGACTCAGACTGGTTTGAACACAATAACCACTGCTCTATGTAGGTTGAGATGTTAAATCCATGGCATTCGCAGTGGTTTTGCACCGAGTCTGTATATAAAGTATGTTAACGTGTATTAATGGAAAACAATGCTTTTGTTAGTGGCCTTTGTGAAAGACAGGTTTTATAAAGCCAGGAACAAGACTTTAGATAGAGGAGAAAAATAGATGTCCTTAGTGCTTACTGTCCGCTTTTGCCTTTTCCCTTTGGGGAATGTAACAATGTAAATCGAAAACAACAGCCTGGAGACATTAGATGAATTCTTAAAGGCACAGCTCACCCCAAAATAAAAACTTTATTTCTTTGGTTCGTCAAATACAAAAGGATTAGGCAGAATGTTCATGCACACAATGAAAGTGAATGGGGACCAAAGACTGTCAAAATACAAAAAGTACCACAACAGTAATTCATACTGTATGACCGTGCACTATTTTCCAAGTCTTCAGAAGTTGTGCATTGTCACAAATATCATTTGTGCAAATGGTTTGAAGTACAGCTCTCAAAATTAGCATAGTTTCTTCTTAGTATAAAATGTGTATTTTAACAAGTTAAGAAAGTAAACATGCAATACAATCTACATCTGTCATTCATATTATATATATATATATATATATATATGGCATGAATGTGCCGTTTTTGAGGAGTGAGAATACGGTAACACTTTATTTTGATGGTCCTCTTTAGATATTCTGTTGACTTGTAAGTAACTTTGCAACTTTGCATGCCCATGGACTGTTAACTGAGTTTCTGATGGCACACAAAATGGAAAGCACTTCTGATTGGTTGGATTCTACAGGATTTCTGTGAGACGTGTACAGCGTTCTTTAACCATCTGACTAGAAACAAAGCCTTTGAGCCGCCAAACCTCCTTATGGAAGAAGAAAGTGGTAAAATTGTACAATAAGAGCTTATCAGAATCATCTAAACACTGGATTTTCAAAAGTATGTCAAGTTCACATCACCATTGTTGCAGTAAACTAGCACAAAATTCATGAATGAAAAATTTATTAGATGCACATGGTATGTACTACATTTATGGTGATTTTTGTCATTTTTGGAGCTTGGTCTTGGTATTTACTTTCATTGTTTTGAAAGGAGCAGCATGAACATTATACTAATTAAGTTGTCTTCGCTTCAAAGAAGCAATTCCATTATACAGGGTTTGACCAACATGACAGTAAATGATTTTAATTTTTGATTTTAATCCCCCTGCCCCACATGACTGATATGTGGAACCACATCTAAAGCGTCTATCTCTTCATCTCTTTTCATCTACTCCTTCATCCTCAGGTCTTGAACACCCCATACAGTTCACAGGCACAAACGTACATCTCCTCACGACCCATGTAACCAGCTGGCCGATATGTGTCGTGAGCAAATGTCGTCTGCAGCTCTGTATGTGTAGGAGAGTGATTCTCTGGCTTGATAAAACCCAGGAATTCTTTCTAATCCCAGAAGTACCAGACAGAAAGAAGTCAGAGAGTGTCTCAGGAATGAGGAACAAACGGCTACATTCAGTTTGATGAGCATTTGCTTCAGGAGGTGGCAGTGCTTTGGGTGAGATGATTTTATTGACTAAACTCAGAGAATGGGCACAGATGGATAGAGATAAAAGGGCACACACATCAATCTTTAGGGCTGTCGCATCTTGACTGCAAAACAAACCGATTTAAGGTATCAGTTGGAGATAAGACAAGGAAAATGTGGAACAGCTGTCAAAATGCACCAAAACAACTGATTATTTCTTCAGTCAGTAAATTAACCAATAAAACACAAAGTGAAGTAAAAAGTAAAACAAGTTCAAAAGCTCAATTAACATCATCTTAGTTAAGAAATTGTTCATTAAAGCATGATGAGGCTAGCAGACCATAACATCAGATAGGGAGGTGTAAAAATTATCTCTATTAAAGGCTCTGATCAGTGTCATTAAAGCTACATTTACATCGCAATGGCTAATGCACAGATCTTGCATCCAATTTTTTTGTCCTGTTGTTTCCATCAGTTCACTTGAGGTTAACCCGAGATTTTACATTAAATCACCAAGAAGACACTTTAAAATGCAATTTAAATGTTGCATTTAAAATTTATCGTTTTATTAATTTATTATCGAGTTATCTAACAACAATTTAAAAATTACTTAAATGAGTCATAAGTTTGTCAATTTGATTTTTAGTGATTTTTAATCTTAAAATCTTTAAATCTCAAAGAAATAATGCAATCAATGTATTTTTCACAGATTGTCAGATTGAAGATTAAATTAATACAAAGTATTTTTAAGTTTATACATAGATAAGATGCAAAAAGTTAAGTGTTTTTACACCTAACAATATTTGATCTGTGCCAGATGTCTATAAATAATAAAAAATTAATTGACAGTGTAAATGCAGCCAAAATTCTGTGAAGATACATGGAGCATTATGGTATATTTTGACAACTGCACCACATGGTTAGTCCAGCAAATCATAACCCAGTCTAAATGTTCACATAAGATTCTCAGTGTCTACCAATTTTGAGAGAGAGAGAGCAAAATCTCCAATTGTCTTCCACGTGATGAAATCAAGCAGCAGATGCCCATATAGCATATCCCGGTACATGTAAACACGTGTCAGTATGGGAGTCACTCTCTATCAAAATCAGATATACACTGCACAGCTGGTAACTCACCAGACAGAGAAACACATTCTTGAATTCATTTCCAAGCCTCTTTCACTCTTGCTGTCACAGTAATGGCAAGCTAGTATTGAATTTAATTTGAGTCCTGCCCTAGGTGGCAAGATGGAAGTCAGTCATTTACATCTTGTATCCGATGTCTCTCTCCCACTCCATCCACGCTCTCCCCCTGTTCGCTTTGCTATAAGGTGACCCAAAAAAATGACTGTACAATTGCTATGAGGTCATTTCCCCAAGGAGCTTATCTTATTATAGAGAGATGGAGTTATTGAGGTTATTTCAACAGCTCCAAATTGCCCTTGCGAGGCCCTTTGCACTGCAATGAATGTGGGCCATGGTGTATTAGTCAGATGGGTATGTTCAAGCACAATAAATGTGACGTTAATGATGGCGGCGTACAATTGAAATAACAACTGTTTACCTTATATTGCAGAGAATATAAAAGAAATGCGTTAATGTCGACATTCATTTTCAGAAGTGGCTTGCATAAGAATAACAACTGATTGCCCAATTTCTCTCATGCGCAAGTCACTCTGTGAGGAGAAAGCTTTCGTAATTCGTAATGGAGGAGAGAAAGTGAAATTAACATTTGGTAAACCTATAGCTTCAAAGAGCCTGTTTAATGAACTGTTTAATGAAAGGACGGCGAACACACATGTTTCCTAAAGAGCTTCTGAAGAGGGCGCATCATTTTCCTGCCATTTCTTATGCAAGCACTTCTGGTGGATTGTGCTGAAAACCCCTTCAAGCAACATGAGGTACGGGCAGGATTTTGAACAGCTCCACACACAAGTACGTACACCCACATGACAGCATGTTCTGTTATAGCAGAGGCTGCTTAGTACAGTACTTCCACCCTCACCCTTGGTTCAAAGGACGACTTATTTAATGACGCCACATATAACCATTAAAAAGTCCTTCAAAACAAGAAACCAGGCGAGTTCACTGAACAGCCGCACCACTTTGCAAAAACCTGCATCTTATTCATAAACCACCCACAATCCAGGTGCTAAATGTGTTTTTGGCGCTGTGCAGCGAGTAAGCTATTCTCAGCACAAATGCGTTGTTTTTCTATGTAAATTAAGCTTATTATAGAATGTGTCTTATTTGCAAAACTCAGCAATATTTGCCTGCAATCGTGTCAGCAAAAATTCATCAAATGATGGAGAAGAGCACATATAGACAATGCAGTGTACTCAAGCACACTTGGCATTTTAAAGAGCTGATTTAGATGTCAGGACTGCAGTGATAGAGTGATGCTGTACAGATTCAATAAAGTATGCCAGATTGCATTAGTCTGCTGTGTCCTTCATAACCTAGTACTCAGAACTGGCTTGCAAGTTTGCGAAATGCAATATGAAAATAGATATTACCCCATAACCCCTTTAGTACCATCGCATCCAGCCTCTACCACAATTGAACCACTATCATAAGTTAGTTTAGAAATGGCTAAATCCATACAGTTAGCATACAGTGGACAGCTGGCTTTACCTGAGAGGGGATCCTTTGGGGGTGGCGATGCCATAGCCTTTGGAGTCCAGGTTTCCTCCGACCTTCATAGTGTCACAGGGTTTGCGCTGCTCGATGTACTCGTTCATGGTGGACTCCAGCAGGTAGGCGTACTTCCCTTTGGATTTCCTCACCCGTATAACTCCTTCATCTGTGGTTTTCACAAACACTGAGGGGTCTGCAGACTTCATATAGGACCACATCTTCTCAAAGACTGCGATCTTTGATCTCTAAATGAGGAAAGAATGGGAAATATATGTTTACAAATATACATTTTTTTAGGTTAACACTTCATGGCTCATCTTACCCTGAAGAACTCTTTGGTGGAGCCGGCATCTAGAGTCCCATAAGCAATCTCAGTCTGTTTGGCCAGATCCTCTGCACTCTCGATCGGTGACACCATCCTCTCCACTGTGAGAAAAGCAGCTAGGTTGGCTGTGTATGAGGAGATGATGATCAGAGTGAAGAACCACCACACACCACCCACGATACGGCCAGAGAGAGATCTGTCGAAACACAATTACACACATATATAGTGGCCTCAATAAGTAAAATTATGTACACATAAAACGTGTTTGTATTATAAAACCAATCATCAAACCAAGTAGGATTTATTTGAAAGAAATATAGTATAAAACACACTCTTGGTTTTCAAATATGCAACAATAGATGTACTGTGCAAAATGAATGTAAAAAATTATATCCATTTTTCGAAGTGTACATATAATGTTATAACGTCTAAATTCACTTACACCATTTAAAATAATAGATTTTAGATTTGAGTGTTTTATTTTTAATTTACACTACTGTTCAAAAGGTTTGGGGTTGGTACAATTTTTGAAAGTCTGCATTTATTTGATCGAAACTAGAGTAAAACAGCAATATTTAGAAATATTATTACAATTTAAAATCTTTATTATATTTTAATTCATTTAAAATGTAATTTATTCCTGTGCTGAGTTTTCAACAGCCATTACTAGTCTTCACAGTCACTTTCCTTCAGAAATCAGCCATTTCAGCCATTTATCTGTTATCAGCTATAACATCAACATAATTATCAGTTTATCAGTCAGGATTTTATTCAGGAAGAGCTGAATATTTTGTATCTGTTCTGCTGAAATGATTCAGAGAAACTAATGGAAATCATATGCTCAAATGGAGATCCATTATGAGTTTATCAGGTATACCCATTCAAAAAATCAAATCCCATTCTGTGGAGCACATTTTCTACATCTACATATTACAAATGCTGGCCTGCGTGTAGCTTCTTCATGCACATGTTGCTTCATGCTTACAGTGGTCGGAGGTCTAGTCTGTTTGATACACTGCTCTCTGTCTCCACTCAGCTATAAACTCTTAGTTAAATGTGCTGAAATGAGATAAGGCCCATCACAATGCAACTCACCAGCAGCGCATTAATCTCACTTTTAGAAAGTTGCCAGTATGTTAAATGAATATATGCATATTAATTGCCAGGGATTAATGGTGATGAGAGCACTCAGCCACCACTGTAATTGCACTTTAACCAATAATAATGAAAAAAAAAAAAAAAGTGAAAAAAACAGATTTGCCCAAATGTCCAAGGACGAGTCCCTCTCTCGCTCAAGTGAGTCTAAGCAGCGTACAACAAGAAACGGTGTGTGTAAAAGGTTCCAGGGAAAGTAGTTGTTCGATATGTGTGGTTGAACAGGAAAAGCTGCTCAGATAAAACACGTAAACAAAAACAAACGCACGGTTTAATCATTTAAGCTGGGAGGGAGGCGGAACCCGCCGTGATGAAAGGCTGACGAGATGCCAACAAACAGAAATATGAAAAAGCAAGAACCTGTGAACCCTGTGAATTTGCAGCGATTGTCAAAAGAGTGAATATTTTGTATTTAAGAGAAAGAGCATAACGAATATTTGATTTTATTCTTCAAGGGCTGGACTGAGATATCGCGGTCACAAATTCCAATTTCACAAGGTTCAAAAAAGGAAGAACAATTTCACCCCTGGCCAAATCCTGAATCCAGAACACCATGCGACGAGAATATTTTTTAAACATCTCTTAGTTTCTGCCAGACTTTTGGGGTTGGGCTCTAATCCCATGACCTGAATGAAGCTCAGGCAGGCATATGCGATCAGTTTAACATCTCTGAGGGAGTTCTAGAAGGTCTACCTGCAGGCCTAGAAGGCATAAACAAAACCAGGGCCGCTCTCCCCTGAGTTCCTGGCAGCCGGGCGGCATAATCCTCTCTCTCTGCTGGAGTAAAGACCAGGGTTAACTGTGTACACGGTGAATCCACCTTGATAGGGGGTGGCCTGGATAGTCAACAGGTCTATTGAGATTGATTTAAAAACCTGAGACTCTCATTCATGTCTATTTTTCATTTTCATTGTGTGAAATGTGTTTACAAATATAGCTGTGTACCGAAAGCTATGTAAGCACCTAGTGTAAAATGGGAAATTTATTCGCTGAATGGTTTAGTACACAGCTGTATTATAATGTAATGATGGTAAATCAATATTCAGCGTGACCAGGCTACACCGTAAAAAAAAAGATTCATGACAGGACCTGCCGAAGTGTGTTGAGTTAGTGCTAAACTGGTCTGATGAAGATGCTGATTTGTTGTGTCTGCAATTTATTCAGCCTCATAATTCATATTAGCTAATTACCCTTAAATACACCATGCATATTCTGACAAATACAGTATGCCATATTTACAACCGCCAAATAAGATGATAATCAAATGCGAACACATACTGAAGTACATTTATTTGAGAAAATGAAATGGATGATTCAATACTAAATGATGTCTTTGATTAGTAATTTCAGTAGTGTCCATATTGTGATTTAATAACTGCTTGATAATTGAAACACTGGAGAATGCTGCACACAGTAAACGTGACACATCTTACACTCACTTTACACTGACAAAAGATGAAATAAAATGGATGAAAAATTTTCTTTCTAAAATAAAATATTTTAACAATTTTATTAGAGATGAAAAACTTTAAAAAATCTTAAACATTAGAAATTTTACTTTTGCAAAGGAAAGCTGAGGCACTAAAATTACTAAAACTTCAATAATAATAAATTACAACTAAATTGAAATATTTAACAAAAAACAAACTAATAAAAATGACAAAAGCACAAAATTACTAAAACTTAAATTACTAAAACTGAAAATATAAAAATAAAAGGTAATTCAAAATCATAATTAATACTATAATAGTATATAAATGATAATAAAATAATACTGGTAACTATAAACTCTTGTATATTAAATAATGGTTAAAAGATATGATAATCTAAAAGATTAGAAATAAAATTAATATATTTTCAAGTATTCATTTTAAAAAAATGTGTAATTAATTAATTACCATTTATATATATATATATATATATATATATATATATTTCTTGATTTACACAAATGCATTCATACAGAGATTTAGGGACCCACAGTTTTTGAGCAATAATCATATACTTAAAAAGCTTTGCTTGGCCACAAAGCAAAGAAAAAAAAAAATAGCCGGCTGTGTAAAAAAAAAAATAAATAAAAAAAAATAAAAAAACTGCTTTAAGCTCAAGCAGAAGTCTTTGCCAAATCAGCAGAATGAATGAAAACACAATTAATGCATGGTAATCCTTATATTGCCAGTGCCCACTTAAAGTATGTGCATTTGAAGCAAATCAGTTAATCACCTAATTAATATTCATGAGCCAAGCTAATAATGTCGGTGTCTCCCTCCCAGTTTTCAGATCATTCCTAAACCCATGCAAAACATCAGCGGCCTGAGAAAAAAAAAAAACAAGTCAAACTCTGAAAATATACCACAGGCAAAATGTGCACAAGAGGCTCGGGCACCAGAAATTCAAAGCTGGCGGAGGGAATTGCAGCTCACGGCTCTGATGTTGTTTGACAGCTTTTGCCAGGCACCGTTTGAGCAGTGTGAAGCTGACACACTGATCTCATTCCTGGTCACATGTCAAAATCTCTCCGAGCTTAAATCCACGCCGCCGCTCCCTCTTCCTCACGAGGTCAGCATTTATGCTCTGCACGTATGGAAAGAGACGATTATGCAAACGACTGCAATTAACTGAGAGAAAAACTGTGAGAGATTTCCCTGATGTCTGCATAATATGCTCATTTCTCAAGCACGTGTATGTGACCATGTATGAAACTGCTGTGGTTTATTTGTGCACTTTTAATTTCATAAATCTCAGTTCTTTTTAAAACAAGCTTGGCTGAGAGTCTCGTATTTAGACGGATGTGTAAGTGTCTTATGAAATCCATTTCTGAGATAAAGCTACCCTCCTATGTTATATAAATTATAGCCATAATCTTCTGCGCTGTCCTGTTCAAGATAACTCACTACTGAAGGTGGCACAGATATCGACTCCCTCTGCAACAAAACACACACACAGTACATATCCAGAACCAGCATTAGTCACAATATTCATCTACAAAACACAAATCACCCATAGATAAATCATAACAACCAATCTGTAATGAAAGCCATATGTCCTCATGTAAATTATGACTTTACACACACTAATAGAGCACATAAAACAGGTTTAAATACATTGTGACTTGACAGCTAATGTCATTTTCTATATCAAAATCTACCCCTCACGCATTTTCATCTTATGTTTTTATTACTTTGTATGTTTATTAAGCAAATTTCCTCCTCTGGCTGTTTCCCTGTAGGTAATTTCAGGTTTTATTATTCTTGTCAGGACATTTGGTCCCTATAATGTAGGCTAAAGCTGCCTCACACACACGCGGATGGTGGTACTCCGTCAGCAGTGCTCTCACACTGTGAGCTGTGCCACTCCAGAGGAAACACCCATGTCTTTCAGCGTTGCCATGGCAGCACTTTCTTCTCTCCAAACAGGCGGCGGAGATGGGTTTTGTCACCGAGCAGCTTTCTGTCGACGTTGAACTGACTGAACCTCGTCTACGGTCAGCATGCATCTGTGCAACCCACTGTTTGTCCACTGTATGTTTTCTCTTTTCATCGGTCTCTGTTATTGAATTGAATATCTGTTGTTCTAAACTCTTATCGGTCTCAACCAAAGTCCATCGCAGTCTATCCATTCTTTTACTGCCGAGGATGTAAAGCAGATGACAATACTGTATATCTAACATGTCGGTATACATAACATGTCTGTATATATAACACTTTAAAATAAGGTCTCGTTTGATAACATTAATCATTGCATATATATAGAATGTATTAACCTTTGTTACTGTTAGCCAGTGATGGGAATAACGGCGTTATAAATAAACAGCGTTACTAACGGCGTTATTTTTTTCAGTAACGAGTAATCAAATGAATTACTGTTTCCCCCGTTACAACGCCGTTACCGTTACTGACAATAAAAATGTGGCGTTACTATAATTTATTATAATATTATTATAATTTTATTTTTTCAGTTCATCTGAATGGATGCGCAGTGTAGTTGTATTTGACGTACTGTAAACTCTAGTGTGAAGGCGCACGACTCGCCGTCGCTTTGTCTCACACACACAAAGAAAGATACAGAGCGAGAGAGTCTTTCATAACATGCAGAATTGACTCGCTACATGTAAACGATATTCTTTGTTAAATTTCCTGTCAAAATAACGGAGTTCCTTTGGAATTCTTCAGCTTTTAAGAACTGCCGGTTTCTCTGGTAGTGGGCGGAACTAATGCGCAAATGGCAATCTCATTGCCTGGCGCTCACCTATTATCATCCCTGTTTTGATTTCAGCAAATCAATTCGAGCGACCGCAGACTACATAATTAATATTCATGAACCCAGCAGCTCATTAATCCTTAGTGCATTTTATATTGTTACTGGTAGTAGAATTCGTAGTAGTTTTGTTATCTTATCAATTTTTCCCCCTATTTTTTTTAGAAACACTAAATGACAAACAATATCTTAAGCACCACAAACCAGTCCTAAGTTCAGTCAGCATGACAAATATGCATTCATACTTGGTTATTCTAATTACTAAAGTTCTATCGTCATCATATAATGCTAAATTATCATAATATCATATTATAATGCTTGACTGACTGATGCTAAGTATCAGTAGATAAATAGTGTAGATTAATGTACAACGTTTTATAATAATAATTTATTCTATTTAGTGTCCATTTCATTAATTTAACATATTTAATATTGGGGGCATCCACGTTATTTGACATTTGAACATTTTTTTTTTTTTTAAAGTAACGCAATAGTTACTTTCCTTGGTAATTAGTTACTTTTATAATGATGATATAATAGATACTCAGTTACTAACTCAGTTACTATTTGTGAGAAGTAACTAGTAACTATAACTAATTACTTTTTTAAAGTAACATGCCCAACACTGCTGTTAGCTAATAAAAATACAGTTGTTCACTGTTCATGCTACTTCAGTGCATTAACTTTTTATTAAAAAAAATGGAAATGTGGAAATGTCTATTAATAAATACATAAATAAAAAAGGTATGCTCATACATAAGCATACCTTTTAAGAGTATAATTCATCAAAAAACACTGCAAACATCAAATTTCATGTGAGTAATCATGAATAGGTAAGTATTACAATGAACTGGTACAATTATTTAAAGGAAAAATTATTTTTTGTTATAATTTACTCATGTCTTATAAACCTGTTTGGCTTTCTTTTCACTGTACAACACTATGTAGTAGGGGTGGGCAATATGACCAAAATCTTATGTCACGATATGAGTAATTTTTTTTCACGATAAGGATATATATCACGATATAGTTATCTTTGCTTTTAATAAGGTTTTTTTTATGATACAGTATCAAAGTTCCCTTTCAGTCAGTCACGTTCGACGTTACGTCATAGTGACTGACGTAAATGAGATCTCGCCAGAGGGCCCAATCACCTTCGAGTGTTAACAAAACAAGCCAATGAGAGTTGGCGTGCGTGCTTTGCATCGTGCACCCCGCCCCGAAGCGTGGGTATAAGAGAGCGCGTGAAGACGCACATCAGCTTTTTGCTTCGGAGCCGAGCCTTCCTGCTTGCGCAATCACCAAAGAGAGTGTCGACAGACAGCGAGTGTGTTGGCGTTACGGCGCGTCAGCGAGGGTTGCCGATCCAGTGCTCCTGCTTCTTCCGGGTTGGACAGCATGCTGTAGCTCATCAAACTGCGGTCACGCAGCAACCCCTCCTGGGTGCTTCAACACTTTATTTTCTAAAAGAGCAAATCTAAAAGAGCTCCACGAGCGACGGGCGTCTTTTTAAAGATGGCTTCCTGCTCGTGTGTTTCTGGATGTGATCTTTTCCTGGCTTCATCTGACAGTCACGATCGCTGCGTCTCATGCTTGGGCTATCAGCACGCTGAAGCAGCGCTCGTGGATGAGTCATGTTCTCATTGCGGGAACATGACCATTGCGATGTTGCGGTCCAGATACCTCCTCATCAAATGAGGGGGTATCCCCCTCGCCATGCCCTGTTCTAGTTCCTCCGTCTCTCGGAGGGCTACTTCAGCTCATGTTCAGGGTGATCTGAGGATCACAGTGAGAGCTTCCCCGTCGAGTGCATCTCCGTGGGCCTCTCATTCCTCCAGCACATCGCACCATCTGGTGTTTCCAGACAAGCTCGCTGAATCCTCGGACAGGGCGGGGCCCAGCATCTCGTTCGGAGCGCCAGCGGATGACAGGATGTCGATCGCTGCATCGGAGGGCGAGCTAGGCTCTGGAAATGACGATTTGGCTGCGCTGCCTCCGTCAGGAAGAGTGGTGTTGCCCGAGTCAGATCCAGAGCTGACTGCTATGCTTTCCCGGGCCACCAAGAGCGTCGGGCTGCACTGGAGGCCTCCTCCTTCTCCCGAATGCTCGAGGCTGGACTATTGGTTCCTGGGGGCGCAGGCCGATCGCTGGCAGCCACCTCCAGTTCCATTCTTCCCGGAGGTGCATGAGGAGGTGACTAGGTCTTGGAGGGCACCTGTTTCTGCCCGAAACAGACCTGGCGCCTCCTCCGTCCTCACCACCCTCGACGGTGGGGCGGCCCAAGGGTATGTGGAGATCCCCCCAGTCGAGCGTGCTATTGCCATGCAACTCTGCCCGCAGAGCACCGCCGCCGCCTGGAGGGGTAATCCACGCCTTCCGTCCAGGGCCTGTAAGTTCTCGTCCGCTCTAACGGCCAAGGCTTACAGTGCTGCTGGACAGGCCGCTTCCGCCCTGCATGCCATGGTCCTCCTGCAAGTCCACCAGGCCAAGGTGTTAAAGTAGTTGCACGAGGGTGCTGCTGACCCAGGTGTGATGCAGGAACTACGCACAGCGACGGACCACGCCCTAAGGGCAATGAAAGTCACGGCGCGGGCCCTGGGTCAGACGATGTCCACATTGGTGGTCCAGGAGCGCCACCTATGGCTGACCTTGGCGGATATGAGGGAGGCTGACAAGCATCGCTTCTTAGACACCCTGATCTCCCAGGCCGGCCTATTCAGCGAAGCGGTGGAGGGCTTTGCCCAACAGTTCTCTGCCGCACAGAAGCAGACGGAGGCGTTCCGTCATATCCTGCCCCAGCGGTCCGCTGCTGTCTCCACCCCACCGCCGGCTGCAGTCCCTCCGTCTGCTCGTCGCTGAGGGCGCCCTCCTGGTGCCTCCACCTCTGCTCCAGCTCGGCCTCGGCAGCAGCCTTCACAACGGCCACAGCGTGGAGCTGGCTGCAGGAAAGCGGCGCAGCCTGTCTCCGCCCTGCCAAGCCCGTAAAGTGCCAGGGCAAGCGGCATCCCTGAGTCGGGCGACCAGGTGTCCTTGGATCCTGCTCTTCAGGAGATGGTGACCGCACCACTCCTTCCCCCGGAGGAGGGCCGGGTGGAGAATCTTTGGTTTCCTTTTTGTTCTGTCCCAAAACCTCAAAAAAGAGCAGTTCCTTTCTCTCCAGGTCCCAAGAGGGCGAGGATGGCAGTGCGCGAGACACAGTCTCCACATTCCCGTCCCCCTCTCCTTTCCCCAGTGGGCAGCAGGGTCCGGTTCGAGGATGTGATGCCTCCTCACGCGCACCCTGCCCAGCCGTGGAGCCAGGTAAGTGTCGCACCACGCACTCAGACCCCACTCTGGGACGCACTGCCTTCCGGGTCGAGTCCCTGTGCTCCACTTCGCTGCCCCACTGCGGGTACATTGGTGGTTCCCCTAGTCCCGCTTGTTCAGTCGCTGGGGGCCTGGCTAGCGCTCCCCAGACCATCTCGCTGGCTCACGAGAACCATCAGACTCGGCTATGCGATTCAGTTCACCCGGCGCCCTCTCAAGTTCAGGGGCATTCAGTTCACCTTTGTGCTGGACAAAGATGCTCCTGTCTTGCATGCAGAGATCGTTGTCCTCCTGGCGAAAAATGCGATACAGCCGGTCCCTCCAGCCGAGATGAGGTCAGGGTTTTACGGCCCTTAGTTCATCGTACCCAAGAAAGGCGGTGGGTTAAGACCAATCTTGGACCTGCGCGTTCTGATCCGGGCCCTTCACAAGCTCCCGTTTAGAATGTTGACGCAGAGACGCATCTTTCAATGCATCCGTCCTTTCGATTGTTTCGCAGCGATCGACCTGAAGGACGCGTACTTTCATGCCTCGATCCTCCCTTGACACAGACCGTTTCTCCACTTTGCGTTCGCCTCATGTCTTCACCAAGGTCGTGGAGGCAGCCCTTGTTCCATTAAGGGGAGCAGGCATTCGCATTCTCAATTACCTCAACGACTGGCTCATACTGGCCCAGTCTCGAGCGCAGTTGTGCGAACACAGGGACACGGTGCTCAGCCACCTCAGCAAGTTGGGGCTTCGGGTCAAATGGGAAAAGAGCAAACACTCCCCTGTGCAGAGGATCTTTTTTCTTGGCATGGGGTTGAACTCGGTCAACCTCACAGCACGTCTCTCAGTAGAGCGTGCTCAGTCGATGCTGAACTGCCTGGAGTCTTTCCAGCGCAAGAGGGCGGTTCCACTGAAACAGTTTCAGAGGCTCCTGAGGCATATGTCATCTGCAGCCACTGTCACGCTGCTCGCATTGCTTTATATGAGACTGCTTCAGCGTTGGCTTCACGACCAGGTCCCGAGATGGGCATGGCGACGCGGCACGTACCAAGTCTTAGTCACCCCGTCCTGCCGTCAGACCTTCAGCCCGTGGTCGGATCTTGCTTTTTTTCGTGCAGGAGTTCCCCTAGTGCAATTGTCCAGGTATGTTGTTGTATCAACAGATGCCTCTGCCATGGGCTGGGGTGCCATGTGCAACGGGCATGCAGCTGCGGGACTCTGGACAGGGCTCCGACTGCAGTGGCATATCAGCTGCCTCGAGTTGCTAGCAGTATGGCTTGCTCTGCGCCACTTCAAATCGCTGCTACACAACAAGCATGTACTGGTCCGTATGGACAACACTGCAGCAGTTGCGTACATCAACCACCAAGGCGGTCTACGCTCCCGTCGCATGTCGCAACTTGCCTGCCATCTCCTCCTTTGGAGTCAGAAGCATCTGATGTCGCTTCGCGCTTCATGTCCCAGGTGAGCTCAATTGTGCAGCCAACGAGCTCTCACGTCAGCCTGCCCTTCCGGGAGAATGGCGACTCCACCCCGAGACAGTCCAGCTGATTTGGAGACGCTTCGGGGACGCTCAGGTAGACCTGTTTGCCTCCTCGGACACGTCCCACTGCCAGCTGTTTTACTCCCTGTCCGAGGGGACACTCAGCACGGACGCGCTGGCATACAGCTGGCGGAGGGATCTCCTTTCTCAGAGAGGGGGCACCCTCTGGCACCCACGTCCAGACTTGTGGAATCTCCAAGTGTGGTCCCTGGATGGGACACGGAGGTTCTAGGTGTGCTACCTCCAGCGGTAGTAAACACCATCACTTCAGCTAGAGCCTCATCTAGAAGACACGCTTACAGGCTGTGGAACCTGTTCGTCGATTGGTGTTCTTCCCGCTGGGAAGACCCCCGTAGATGCCCGGTCAGGGTTGTGCTCTCTTTCCTGCAAGATGGGTTGGAGTGAAGGCTGTCTCCCTCCACCCTCAAAGTGTATGTTGCCGCTACTGACGCACATCGGTCCTGATGGCCTTGAAGGAGGAGCCCTTCGAGCCTCTGCAGTCAGTAGAGCTTAAGTTTCCGTCGTTAAAGACTCGGTCAAGAGGGTAGGGGACCTGCAGGCATTTTCGGTCGATGACTCATGCCTAGAATTCGGACCAGGTAACTTTCACGTTGTCCTGAGACCCCAGCCTGGATATGTGTCCAAAGTTCCCACCACGCCCTTTAGGGATCAGGTGGTGAACTTGCAAGCGCTGCCCCGGGAGGAGGCAGACCCAGCCTTTGCTCTTCTCTGTCCCATCCGCGCCTTGCACGTTTACGTGGACCGCACGCAAAGCTTCAGGACCTCAGACCAGCTCTTCGTCTGCTTTGGAGGACAGCAGAAGGGAAAGGCTGTCTGCAAACAAAGACTTGCCCACTGGATAGTGGAGGCTATAGTCTTGGCATACCAAGCCCAACGTTTACCATGCCCCCTCGGAGTGAAAGCACACTCTACGAGAGGCGTGGCATCTTCTTGGGCCTTGGCTCAAGGTGTCGATCACGCTTGCTGCGCCATTCCCCTCTACAGACAGGATGCGTGCGCTTATATTGCTTCTCAGTTCAGTTCCCCTTTGGTGAACCCTGTTGAAGTTCCTCCCGCACCCTCGGCGGTCAGGCGTGGCGGAGCGCCAGACACCAGGTCCAGCACTCGTGTGTATGTCCAAGGTCAGCCCTTGTGCTGGGCTAGGTGCCCGTGTGTAGTGATTCCCCTTCGAGTCATCCCACATGTGTATTCTTCCACGGTATGGCTCCTCTCACAGTGAGCCTGTGTCTTTCCCTGGCAGAGACCTTCTGCCATCTCTGTTGTGTATTGATCTCACCCCAGGCTGGATGAGTCTACCTCAGAGACTTTCATAAGTAGTACTGCCCTTGGCCAGTCCATATGTCTAATCTCCACATGATACCTCCTTTATGCAGGATGTGACTTCCGTAGCGTTCCCCTACTTGGGTACGCTTTCCCAGTGTTATCCATACCCACTGTACGGAACAGCAGTGGCTGTCATCTCTGCCTAAGCCCTGTCCTATCTTCCGTCCCAACTGGTGTGGGGGGTACTTGCCAGCTTCCGCAGGGCACTGGAGGGGGTCAGCAATAGTGGCGTTTTCATAGGGATCCCATTTACGTCAGTCACTATGAAGTAATGTCGAACGTGACTGACTGAAAGGGAACATCTCGGTTACATATGTAACCCTTGTTCCCTGAAGGAGGGAACGGAGACGTTACGTCCCGTCGCCACAGTTGCTGTACCACCACTGTATGGCCGAGGCACACCGTCTCGGCTCCTTAGTGAAAAACTGATGTGCATCTGCACGCGCTCTCCTTTTATACCCATGCTGCGGGGGGGGGTGCGCGATGCAAAGCACGCACGTCAACTGTCATTTGCTTGTTTTGTTAACACTCTAAGGTGATTGGGCTCTCTGGCGAGATCCCATTTACGTCAGTCACTATGATGTAACGTCTCCGTTCCCTCCTTCAGGGAACGAGGGTTACATACGTAACCGAGATGTATTTGATACCATAGAATTTTCATAATTCATAACACTGCATAGTTTTCACTGTGTAAATTACATTTCTTACTATTAAAGTTACAAAAGTGATTTAGTCAAGAGCAGTGAGATATTTTCTCTCACTGTTGTTTGATTAACCTGAATGACAGACATAAGGAATAATAGGCAGCTTCCCCTTTAAGACCGAACATCTGGATCCAATATACTGTTACTCACGCATTTTCTTTCTCAGTTGTTATCTTTAACTTTAGACCTAAATGACTGTTTACGAGGACACTTGCAAAGATGGACATTTTGATACTTATGAGTATTTAACAATTCAAGGCCAATAACAAAAATACTCACGCACTCTATGAGCAGTGGATTCATGTGCACGACCTGCGCCCGCAGCTCAGACCTCGCTCAGAAACAGTCCTACAGACAGTGCGCGCATATAGCACTGTTGTTTGCATTTAAACAGCTTAAAATTACTTGTTTTTAAACCAGAATGCTTAAAAATGTGTGCAAACTATGAATATCTTAAACTATAAAAAACCTTTTATATTCCACATAAGAAAGAAAGTGATACAGGTTTGGTACAACATGAGGTTAAGTAAATCATTTTTGGGTGCACTATCCCTTTAAGAAATGATATAACATTCTTTTGATAAATATCATATGAGGCAAGAGTGCAGGATCAACCATTGTGTTAGATTAATGCTACATGGAAAATATAAGTTTATTAGGGAAAGTAGAATCTTTAATAAAGCTATACATTTTGGGCATGTTTTCATATAACTTCTGTTATTTCATTATCTGAAATAAGATAATAGTGCAGGTTGTTTCATTGGAAATAAATGAGCTGATGTGAGGCAGATCATGAGCGCTTAAGTAAATATGCAGAACACTGGACATTGACCCAGGCAGTTTCTCTATCTAAATAACCAATAAGCGATGTAACTCCTTAGAGGAAACGCAGAGAGAACCTCAAAACAAAGTCTAAGTGGAGTCCTCCAGGGACTGCTTCACTGAAGATAATTAAAAAGAAAACTGTTGCTGCTCCTGTTTGCATGTTCATTCTCTCTCTTCAGGAGGCCTGTTGCACAGCACATTAAAAAACAGACTTCATCAAAATTTTATCTTCTCTCAAAGTACATGTTTGACAGTATCTTTTAATTTTGTCTTTATAGATCTTTGAATATGACACAATGGAATCACCTAAAAGCAGCACAAAGAAGGAAAGAAATGCATATTGACAGACAAAGAGCAATTTTAAGAATTGAAATGAAACATCAAGGAAAACAATGAAGCACCACAGCAGCATGAATATTACAATTGTACATATTTTACATATTTACAATATGCTGAATTTAAATATCAGTCTGCACTGCCAAACAAATATAATTGTTTGCATAATGGATATAATGTGGGGGCAAATATTTCATTACTTCTGAATCATATCAGGAGTACAATATCTTACAATTCATTATTAAATTCTTTAGATTGTTTGAAGTATCTTGATCTAAATTGTGTTTTCATTCATAAAAATGTGAATGTGATTCTATTGAACTTTATAATTAAAGAATCCTAAAAAAATGCATCACAGTTTCCACAAATATTAAGCAGCAAAACTGTTTTCAACATTAATAATAATATGAAATGTTTCAGCTTTGATGTATATATTTAATGTATATAATGTATATATTTAAAATTAAATTAAATTTATCACAATATTATTTTACTGTATTTTTGATTAAATAAATGTAACCTTGGTGAGCATTAAAGATTCCTTTCAAAAACTTTTTTAAAATGTACACATTTTTTTTTATAGCTAAATCACAATAGCTGAAACACAATAAACATCTAGGCTTCACATGATTTGCAGAACTTGTCCCAGCCACTTCATTTTTGGTATTCTCAGTATGACTAAGATTCACTTAGTCATTCACACAAAGGTAGATATGTCAAGTGAGCACAGAAATGCACAAAACCCTCAAAATGATGAGTAGAGCAATATTTTATCCTCTACAAACTTAATCACTGTAGCAGGTGTAATGTGGGCCACTAGAGTGCGGTTGTGTGTGTTGGTGTAATAACACAAAATGACGTTTGATGTGGCAGGGTGCTGGGAGGTAGGGAAAAGATCCTTGTCCTGTAAGAGCCATCATCAGTGTAAAAGGATCCATCAACCACTCAACAGCTAGATCCATTCTGCTCTTAGTACAGATCACCTGAACCAACCTGGTGTGCACTTCTGGAACATAGAGGGACAAAACAAGCCAAGTAAAGACTAAATGAACAGGAGTGACGGAAGTACAGCAGAGCTCAGAGGAGCAAACCAAGCATGACACAAGGGACAATGCGCTCTGTGACTGAGAGCATGTCATTCCTTTCTGGGGACTGTGGGGGACTCCTGCCAGAGTCTATGAATCATGACTGGGAAGATGTAGAAATGTACATATGTGAATCTGAACACTTAACTTTCATAACTAGTGCTGACAGTTCCTGTGCGACTTTTTTTTTTTTTTTTTACAAAAGATTTCTATTTCAAATAAATGCTGTTCTTTTGAACATATTCAACAAAGAATCCTGAAAAAGTGTGACGGATTTAATAAAAATATGCTGCACAGATGTTTTCAAAACGTATAATAAAATTAAATTTTTTAAGCACCAAATCAGCATATATAAGAATGATTTCTGAAGGCTCACGTGACACTGAAGACTGGAGTAATGATGCTGACAATTCAGCTTTCCATTACAGGAATAAATGACATTTTGAAATATATAAGAATAGAAAATGGTTATTTTAAATTGTAATAATATTTCACAATATTAGGTACAGAATTAGGTTTCAAAAAAAATATCAGCATGATATCTGAAGTGATTAAAGAAGCATAATGCAAGTTGTTAATGCTGCTGCCGCACTCACTCTATCGTCCACTCTCTCCTCTCATTACTAATTAAATGTCATCACACAAACAGAATCATGAATATCCAGTCATGCATGGCTGCTCATACAGCAACGTCTCTCATGTTCTCATGAAACATGCTCACCCGCAATGCGGACATGCTATCCGCAGCCTGTCCTCACTTGTTTATAGAACTTCAGTGACACGGAGAGAGAAGGTATAATCACTACAACATTGTCGATTCCACTCTACAGAGTCTGAGTCACAGCGAGAAATGACAGGGAGAAATAACACGGTCTAATTAAGATCCTCTGAAGCCCCATCACAGGAGACATCCACAGGAAAGCGGCGTGCTGCTCTCCCTCACACCACTGACATTTCAATACCACTGCTGAGACAGAACAATCAATTCATACAGGAGCTCACAGAGACATACACTGCCTGTATGCTCTGATATGCTGGATGACAGACTGTACACTTTGGAGGATTGTACAGGATTTATCACTGGGAATCATTGCAGGTTAAGGTCATCTTCCATACCAACACAACAAATTACTTGTCCAAAAAAAAAAAAAAAAACTAAATAAAAAAAAGGCACTGCATTATGGGATAAGAGTGTAAGTAATTTAATTATGATTATTTGATGGTGATTAATTTTCTCATCAATTGAACTTGATAAGAAAGAGCTAGCTAGAGCTATATATATATATATATATATATATATATATATATACACACACATACACTGTATATCTATATCTATATATAGATAGTGAATTGGTAGGTTTTTGTTAAATTAAAAGAACCAAAGACTTAAACTACTTCAGTCTGTGTGTGTTGAATTTATTTAATACACGAGTTTCACAATTTGAGTTGAATTACTGAAATAAATGAACTTTTCCACGACATTCTAATTCATTGAGATGCACCTGTATATATATATATATATATATATATATAGAACAAAATAATATTTTTATTTAGCCAAGATGCATTAAATTGATCAGAAGTGACAGTAAAGACTTGTGAAGACACCAGTAAAGACATTGTTACAAAAATAATAATAAAAAGGAATAAATTACATTTTAAAATATATTAAAATAGAAAACAGCTATATTTTAAAGGGGTCATTGGATGCCCATTTTCCACAAGTTGACATGATTCTTTAGGGTTTTATTGAAAAGTCTGTAACATAGCTTGGTTAAAATTTCTCAATGGTAGTGTAAAAAACACCTTTTTTACCCTGTCAAAAACAGCTCTTTTCAGAGCAAGCCGTTTTGTAGCATTTTCCTTTAAATGTTAATGAGCTCTACTGACCCTACGCCTCACTTCCGAGCCGCTCTCTGAGGGACTGTTTACTTTAGCCGCATTCATCGTGAAACTTGCTAAATAGCACATTATTAGGAAAGGCGATTTGCAAAGACTCATTAAAAAACCTTATAATCACTTCTTCTGTTGGTGAAGCTGGATCACGAATGATTCGCGCGAAGATAGAAGCATTTAGGTAGATCGATGGAGCATTTCTTTCACAAACAAACGTAATCCACTGCGTCTTCAGCGGCTAAGATGTCAGGAGTAAATGATGACTGCTATGTTCATTATTACATCCAACAACAAACACCTCAATCGCTTATGAGACATTCTTGTTTACATCTGCTCCGGTGGTAAAATAATGGCGGTCTGATGACAGCTAACTCAGGGCGGGTCTAAGGTAAGACACCAGTCCAATCTGTGCTGAAACGCTACTGTCAATCAAACTATCATGGGAGGAGCCTGTCTGTGTGATATCACACAGACAGGCATCTGAGATCAGCTCGATTTGAGAAAGGGGTAAAGATTTTAGTAGATTAAAAAAAAAAAAAACACTGGGTGGATTTTTATCATTATAGGGTGGTTGTGTACACACACTGCCAACACACATTTCAGTTCAAACAACTTGTAAAAGTGCATGTAGCATCCAATGACCCCTTTAAATTGTAATAATATTTCAATTTTACAATATTACTGATAAATGCAACCTTGATAAGTAACAGACTTCTTTCAAAAACTGACTGAAAACTTTTGAATAATAACATATAACAGAACAACTACGGCGGAAGTACTAATGTGGTTCTTCAAAACAGTATAATTTATTCATAATCACAGTGCACACTGGGAACCAAAGTGACAGCATGGTGCTGTGGACATCCTACCATTATGTCAGCCCAAACTAGCTTGTGTAGGACAGTCATTGTTAAACATTTGAGGAAAAAAGCAGCATTTAAGAATTTAAGAATTCAAAAAGATTCAGCAACACACTCTTGTAGACAAATCGGGTATCAAGTGAATGCCAAGAATTACATAATAATAAAAAACATAACACATAACATAAAAAAGTGAGCACTCATGGTAAGCTAAGTGCACGCTGATATACAGCTGCAGGCGCTGCTGAACATAAAACCCATGTTACCTGTGAAACTGAACTCATGATTTACTCATCACGGCTCAGATTCTTAATGACTCCCTGCCAATGTATCCATTTGTAATTATGCTTATAGCAGTAATTGTCCCCTCCAAAAAAGGAAGGGTACAATTATTGCTATGTTGATGGAATGACATTCACAGGCAAAACTGTAAAAAAAAAAAATAAAATAACATGAGCTCCCTTCCAAATCACAATGAGCTACCTTACTGTCTACATAGACAGCTGCTTTCAAAGGCAGCATCGCAACTGAAACGAAAGCGCAAAAAAGTGACTCGCTTTATGTCAGACTCCTCACATAAAACATACAGCAGACTCAACTGATTCCAACAGAATTGAGCATCAGCCTGTTATAAGCTAACAGTGATAAGCACACAAATCTTCTTGAAAATTCATTTTCAACTACACTGAACTATTTCTATTAATAATTTTTAATACTAAATGAAATGCGTTCATTAATAATCACTACTCCCGTGTTGTCCACCAGCTGAACTTGTTGCAATGCATTATAGGATTCAATATTCAATGCAATACAGGAATTTTGTCTGAAATTAGATGAAATGAGAAAGCATAATTGAGTTGTCTACCATTTAGAACAGCTTATGATTCACAGATAATGATAACACAGAGAAAAATATATACCTTTAATAAAATCACTCAATATGTAATAAAACAGAAAAATTATATCAACCACAGCCACACATTTATAACTCCCCTCTTTTTTAAAAGAAGCTCACATATCAGATAGACATTTAATTATATTGCAGAACCTGCAATCTAGGATATCCATCTGTAATGTTACCTTTGAAGCATCAACTAGACTTAAATGTGTTGCCTACAGGTGTGAAAGCTGTCTGGTGCCTGAACACAGCCGTTGACATTTCTCTCTCTGAGACCTACTGCACTATCCCTCCCTGTGCCCTTAAAACCCACAGCCATTGACCTCATGTTGCCAGATTCACCCCCTATTAATTAGGATTTTAATTGGTGACCTTTGAGAGTCCAGCAACTGTGTAGAGAGAGACACTTCATCTCTGGCCCTGTGCACCAGCAGCACAGAGTAAAAGGCTCCGACGTAGTGCTCACGGCACTTTAATCTGCTTTTCAAAGAGCTGCTGTCTTCCTCTCATTAGACACTGTGGCATTAGGCTTGTGTCTGGTTCAAGTGGATGTGCAGCTCTATCTGATCTTCAGAAATACTGCCATGTACCACAAACCAGCTGTGCAAATGAGAAATTATTATACTACAAACACAACTCGGTAATCTGCCAAGAGCCACACAACAGCACTGCTGAGAAATCACTAGATCCTAAACATTTAAGAAAGATTTGAACATCTTCAGCATGGGAATCTATATGATTGCTGTGAAGCGTTGCGTCATTCACAACTGAAATCGACGATGAAGAAATCATCATAATGAAATGCATCTAACCATACAATGGTATAGCAGAGTAAGCTAGCAAAATAAACAGCTCATAAACTAATAAAAGTAAATTGCTTCCCCTGTCTTTTGTACCCAATCAAATTTTATGCTATTTTTGCTGCAAATTCATCTGTCACTTGGCCGAAGCCAAATTAGATTAATGCCAACATGGACAGGTTACATGATGTCCCCTCAAACTCAACAGTACCATGAACAAAACTTTGCAAAGTAAAACAAACAAAAAAAAAAACAACAACACAAATAACATTAAATAGAAATTAATTTGCAACAAGCATAAACTATTTTGTATGGAAGCCTGTTTCCGTCACTGAATAAAAAATAAAAAAAGGTAACTGCGACTTTTTATCTCACAATTCTTTTTTTTTCTCGCAATGGCAAGTTTACATCTTGCAATTCTGACTTTTTGTCTCAGAATTGTGATACAAACTCGCGAAATTGCGAGATATAAACTTTTTTTCTCAGAATTGCGTTATAAAGTCAGTACTGCGTGATATAAACTCAAAATTGTGGGAAAATTCTGAGAACAGTCTTTTTTCACCATCAGAATTGGACTTTATAACTCACAGAATTGCAAGAAAAAAGTCAGAACTGCAAGACATAAACTGAATTGCGAGAAAAAAATCAGAATTACGAGACAAACTCGCATTTACGAGAAAAAAGTCAGAATCGTAAGTTTTTATCTTGCAATTCTGACTTTTTTTTTCTCATATCTTTATAACTCACAGAATTGCGAGAAAAAAGTCAGAATTACGAGACAAACTCGCATTTACGAGAAAAAAGTCAGAATCGTAAGTTTATATCCCACAGTTCTGAGAAAAAATGTCAGAATTGCAAGATGTAAACTCGCAATTGTGATAAAGTCAGAATTGTGAGAAAAAAAGTCGCAATTAACTTTTTAAAAATTTTTATTCAGTGGCGGAAACAGGCTTCCACAGTTTTGCACATGAACCCATCAAAGTTTAGAAACCAATTAATATGTCTTCAATTGTCTTCAATTTTGCGGACAATTTTTGTTCATGATTGAGGAGTCACCACTTCATGCCCAACATGAAACCCTGAAGCAAAATCAGTTGCAAAAACACTGAACAAAAACAAACTGGCATCTCACCTGGGGGAAATGTCACAGCCCTGCTGCATGAAAGCTCCCAATGAGAACCAGAGACTGTTGAAGATGCCAAACTCATTGGTCTGCTCCTGACTCTGTTGGTTCTGGTTCTGTTGGCCCTGACCCGGTTGGGCGGATGACGAGGAGGGTTGGTTAGGGTTCTGCTCAGCTCCTTCCTCGCAGTCCTCTGCGTGCCACTCGTAGGGACTGAAGCGGCTGACTAGGAAAAGCACCACGCTCACGCCGATGTAGGCGAACACAATACACATCCAGATCTCATAGGCCAGAGGGTCCAGGAAGGAGAACACACCAGGCTTGGACTTGGTGGGCTTTTTGATCATGATGGAGATGCCGAGGCTCATAAAGGGCTTGGAGAAATCAATGACTTCCTCCCTGACCAGGGTGATGGTCAGTGGAGCCACAGCTACGTCAGCTTTCTGCAGAAGAATGTATGATGTTATTGCAATAAATACTAAACATATAGTGTGTTAAATATGTAATTAAATTACACATGGACCCAGGAAAAGAAGAAGTCAATCTAGGACACAGACCCGCTAGAGTCATTTTTCTCGTGTTTATTGAAAATGTGTACTATAAAGCGGACTTGTTCTAACCTCTCAGCCTCTATCTAAACACCTTTCCAGGAAGAGTTTTCTTCATTCTCTGTTATTATTACTGTGGTGAAAATATGAAGCCTTTCGATTCAATTACTGAAACCTCCTCTCATTCTTTTAAGGTCTGGTTTTCTCAGTACATGGATGATTAGATTTCTCAGTACAGGAATGTTGATTAAAATGATTGAACAATTTTCTGAAGCAGTGGCATAACTGGTAAAAAGCTACCGAGTTCTTTGTGTTCTCTCGCATTCATACTTAACGCTTTGACATTCAGGTCTGGATATATGCAGTGAGAAAATAAGATGTAGCACTTACACCATAGACAAGCTCTCCCACCATCCCATTCCACATCATGGTCTCAGGATCTCTGGCTCCATATTTCCCATCAGCCACTATTTTGAGTATGTAGTGGTATCCCACATGTTTCGCTATCTCAGCTGCCAGTTCCACACAGTAACCTTCATACTTATCATTTCCTGTAAACTGCTCGTGGTTCTTCTTCAGCATGACATATGGCGATTCCTAGTCAGGACACACAGGTAGACATATACAGTGAACAACAAAAATTTACAGTATACTTGTGTGACAGACCTGATATCTGTTTAACTATTGGGGATTCTACACTAAAAATGTCTAAAATTATTACATTTATAGTTGTACATTTATAAATTCCTATTTATATAAAATTACATTTAATTATGATACTTATTATACTGATTATAATAGATCATACTAAAATACATACAGTATACAATATATATTATACATATGATGTTTGTTTAATATATTTAATTTAAAACAGACATGGGAAATAAGATAAAAATCAACTGAAGGTACTTTTCACCAGATGCGATACAATAGGAGATGCAGACAGCTCCATTGATTATAATGGGAGCAAAGATTTAGTCTAATCCAGCAGAAACAGTGTAAGCATTATGGAAACCATATTTTAAGACACTGAGAGCTGGGGTAAGAAAGAGTTGACGAAGCAGATAAGAAATAGTGGTTTGTTACTTAAAACATGGTGAACTTGACAGGTTTATTTTGAGAAGCCTTATTCTTGAGCATGAGGGACAGACCTGGCAATCAACTGTGTAGAAAGTGTAGGTTGAATCTATTTGTGGAAAGTCTATAATATGAGTTAGCGGTTCAATTGTGATATTTCAGAAAGATTGGACATCCTGAGGAGATTACAGCACAAACGGCACCTGAGGCCCTGCTGACAGCTCACTCAGTAACAGGACTTTTCTAAGAAGCTCACAATGAACAAATAACATGAGTGCATAAAGAAAAATAGAGTGGGCTGATGTAAAGAGAAGAAAAGAAGAGAAAAAAGCTCTCACTGTGCAGCATAGGTTTGAAACTAAAGCAAATAGAGCCACAGAGATGTATTGTTTTTTCCCCTTCCCAGAAACAAACCTCAAAATGTGAAACCCTTGATTACAGTGTCATGTCTGCAAATGCTTCAGTATAACAAAACTTTAAACCCAGCTGTGTTGCAATGCATCTGGGAAACAGTGCACAGTGGCAGTGCATTTCCTGCTAATGCAGACCTCCAAGATGGCCTACACACTGCCTTTCAGAGAAACAGATCATTCTTGAGAGCACCCGTGGTGATGCGACTATTCCCAGCCTCTCTGATAAACAGTCTCTGTAGGACAAACAGCATAGCTCAAACTATTTCCTGCAATCCATCCCACTCCCTTGCGAGCGTTTAGACCCTAACCCACACCGATGATCCATTACTGCTTTTTTGTCCTATCACCGATTCCCCCCACGCCCTTCCATCAGAAGGCCGGTCCACTCACTCTGCCCTTTCTCTGGCTGGAAAAGAGATGGGCAGTCCACATATGAAAGGTTAATAAATGCCCTCTGAAGCCTAACTTGCGAGAGAATCGCTAAAACGCAGGCTAAACCCAAAGATCTCTGCCGGACGAGGATAAAGAAAAGGAAAATTAATCTTTTGTCCACTGCTGGCAATTCAATCCAAGGTTCCCCTTTAAGTATAAGATGAAAACACTGTGGCTGGAGGAGCAATAATGTCTCATTTACAGACAGAGCACAGAAGAGCCTTCATGCTTTTATCTGTACAGCAGATACTGAGGGATAAAAACATGGAGGTGATGCATCAGCCATTCTAAGAAAGGAAAAATGGTGAAGAAGACTTGAGATGGTGGGCTGAGTCTGAATTCCTGTACTGCCATTCAACCAGTGTTGGGGAAGAATGATATTTTGCCAAGCAACTTGGTAACCTACAGCCAAGTTACACTGAAACTATGAATCGTTCAAACAAATCGATTGACTAATTTTAGGAGGGTGTGTTTAATGTCTCAGTTCTCTTGAGCTGTTTGCGTAACAATATATGACATACAAACAGTGATATCATTTACTGTATTTCATGAGAATATGAAGGTGTAGGGATATCTGGAACACATGACTTATAGTAGCTTTGAATACACACTACCATTCAAAATTTTGGGGTATGTAAGATTTTGTAAGTCTATTATGCTGACCAACGCTGCATGCTTTTGAAAAAAAAAAATACAGTAAAAGCAGTATTATTGTGAAATATTATTACAATTAAAAATATTGGTTTTCTATTTAAATATATTTTAAAATGCAATTTATTTCTATGATGGCTAATTTTTTTTTAGCAGCCATTACTGCAGTCTTCAGTGTCACATGATCCTTCAGAAATCATTCTAATATGCTGATTTTATGCACAAGAAACATTCCTTATTATTATTATCAATGCCGAAAACAGTTGTGCTGCTTAATATTTTCTGGAAACTGTGATAAATTTTGCTGTGATACAGGATTCTTTGATGAATAGAAAGTTCAGTTTATTTGAAACAGAAATCTTTTTAACACTATGCATGACTTTACTACTACTTTTGATTAACTTAATGCATGCTTGCTGAATAAAATAATAGTTAAAAAAATCTTACTTGGCCCCAAACTTCTGGATAATATTTTAACATTTAATGTAAATGTAGATCATGTAAAAAGGTTTAAAGAAGACATACCAGAATAGTGGTTACAATATATGTGCGATTCTGAAGTCCGTAAGTGTCGTTACTGCTTGGCATGTAGGCCGCCGTGCTCACAAATTTCTCATCCTCATTCCAGTAACCCACCTGAGAAAAGATCAAATCAGGGACAGGAACTTGAGCATCATCAGAAACCTTTCTGAGATATCCCACAGGAGACACTACATGAAGTACAGTACTCAATTAGTCATCTCAAAAGAAGTAGACTGGATTGCTAAAACAGTGACCATACTGGAGCTTATAAAGTGAATGTTTCATTTAAACCAGGGGTGTCAAACTCAGTTCCTGGAGGGCCACAGCCCTGCAGAGTTTTATTCCAACCCTGCTCCAACACACAAACCATGTAGTTTTCAAATAAGCCTGAAGGACTTAATTAGCTGGATCAGGTGTGTTTAATTAGGGTTGCATCTAAACTCTGCAGGGCTCCGGCCCTCCAGGAACTGAGTTTGACACCCCTGGTTTAAACTATAAGTGAAGCAAGAAGTGTGAAACAGTCTGTCATATCGAGAGGCTTTCTAATCCTCTTCCTGATATTTAAGTACTTACTTTTTTCGGTCCTGTCGGCCTGAGCTCCATCACACTGACAGTGTAGTTTGTCCTTCGTCCTTTTTCGTTAAACTGAATGTGTCCCGTTAGGCCTTCAATCCGAACCTGAGTAAAAATCACATAGAAGATGTCTTTATTTAGACAAAAAAATCTTTCTTTCTTTCTTTTTCTTTCTTTTTTTCTCTCGCTCTCTCAAGTACTCCTCCTTTGAGGGGTGTACATCTCTCACAGTGCCTCTTCTGTGTGTACAGTACTGAATGTCTCCCAGGCCACATAATGGAGTTAATTGACCGAGTTGAACATCAATCTCCACAGCCTCTCAGCAGATGGACCAAATTGCCTCAGTCCAGCACACATCAGACTCTCATCAGACAGCCACAGGAAGAAGAATGCTACACACTGACTTTACTACATTGCTTAGACTTTCTCAGACATAATTAAGTGAAAAGGAGAAACACGTGATACGGCTGGAAGAAAAATACCAATTTGTATACCGTTTCTCAGACAGAGAGCATTTCTACAGATTTTCAATTCGGTAACCAAATCTGCTCCACCTCGCCTGCCACATTCTATCCTCTGCACCTAAATCTTCATACGCCGCCCAAGGCAAAGAGACAAACATCTGCCTAAGGGTAACACAACAAAGCCAGGTGCTCTTTCCCTAATGTATCTCTTTGTAAATATAACTTGTCATGTGCTGTTATGACCAGCATAAATGTTTATCACCAACTGGGTTTGTTTATTATCTGTAGTGTCGCATTTGATTGTGATGGTCTCTTTGGTGAATCAATGTGAACTTTATAAGATAAAGATGTAATTTTCTTATTGAAGTTTCATTTTGTACATTCAGAATAGATTAGAGCCAGTGTCAGTCTTACAGATAGGAAAGTTTATGTTTGTGAACACTGTGTTCTGTGTGCAGAGCTTGAGATACCTGCTGAAGTGCTCTCTGAATATCGATGCCTTGGCCCCAAGGTGCTGGTGGGTTGGCCAGACATTCTCCAGCATTTCCACGGCGAGATATATCTATCCTCTGCCTGCGGAGGTTCTGGAAGGCTGTGGACATGACTTTGACTCCATCATATGTGAGAGCTCCAGTGTACTGCACAAACAACGCAACAAGAATGCAGAGAGACAAATGAGAAGTACATACACTACCAGTCAAAAGTTCTGAACAGTAAGATTTTTTGTTATGTTTTTTATGTTTTTTAAAGAAGCCTCTTCTGCTCACCAAGCCTGCATTTATTTGATCTGAAGTACAGCAAAAAAAGTAAAATTTTGAAATATTTTTACTATTTAAAATAACCATTTTCTATTTACATATATTTTAAAATGTAATTTATTCCTGTGATCAAAGCTAAATTTTAAGCACCATTACTCCAGTCTTCAGTGTCACATGATCCTTCAGAAATCATTCTAATATGCTGATTTTTTATTATTATCAATATTTAAAACAGTTGAGTACATTTTTTTTTTCAAGATTCTTTGATGAATAAATAGATCCAAAGATCAGCATTTATCTGAAATAAAAAGCTTTTGTAACATTATATACTATACCATTCAAAAGCTTGGAGTCAAGGATGCTTTAAATTGATCAAAAGTGATGATAAAGACATGTATAATGTTACAAAACATTTCTATTTCTGATAAATGTTGTTCTTCTGAGCTTTCTATTCATCAAATAAACCTAAAAAAATATACTCAGCTGTTTTCAACATAATAATAATAATAATAAATGTTTTTTGACAGCAAATTAGAATACCAGAATGATTTCTGAAGGATTGTGACTGGAGTAATGATGCTAAACATTCGTATATATTTAAATAAATGTGATGTTGTATTATTTGAATATGATAGAAATGATGATTATATATCATATATTTTGTGTTTAAATTGACTATTCAACTAAATTCAACTAAAAGAAATAAAAGCCTTTTGTATTTTGTCATCAGATTTTGATGTAATGCAATTGTGCTTTCTGCAAATGTGCCAGTGATTCATTATACAACTTAATTACATATTGTTGTTTTTTATTCTTTATCTGTCAAAGCATAATTAGTTCTTCACACTGTGGATGATTTAAATATAGTCAGTTTTTGCAGCTTACCTTCAGTCCTCGCTTGGGAACTTTGGCATCTTTGTTGTCAAAATCCATCCATTGCTGCACTATCCTACTGACATTAGGGTCTGCGTAGTTCACCAGCTGGAAGCCTGTTACATTCGCCTCACCCTTCTTAAACTCTGTCAGGTCGATGTCCAGAAATCCCTAAAGGAGCACAGAGAACATGGCATATGGCATACTGTGATTTAAGTTACAGTAAAAAACTGAATTTCTCCATGGTCAAGAAAATGAGAAGAAATCCAATTTCAGACAAATGTCAATCATTAAAGACAAGCCATTGACTAAATTGAAAAGGGAGACCAATCTGAGATAAAATACAATGACAAATCCCCTGCAATTGTTAAAAAAAAAAATCCATCGTAAAACCGAGACAGGAAATGGAGGTTGAATTCGCAGCGGAGGGAGTCATTTTCGCATTAATGCTCAGGTGCAGCGAGAGAGCAGGAGGCCGGGCCTGTGGAGTGCCGTCAAATGTAATGCAGGGTTTAAAACTATAATGGAAAGAATGGTTGGGTCAATCACTTAATGAAAAAGGCTAATCCCTCTCATCCACTGAGGCTGGTTATCCAAGAAAGCTTGGTTGTTATCCGATGTGGTGTCGGAAAATGCAGGAGCTGTGAATAGGAATTTGGAGTGAAAAAAGCTGTGGCACATATTGAGAGTTTGCCGGAGGTCTGCCTTTGATCCCACAGGCTCTATTTAGTAATTCAAGGCCTTTTCCCACAATCCAATCAGCTGAGGTAAGCTGCCCCAGAGCAGCTCACTCACTCTCCGTACCTGAGATCATACTGAACCTGCTGAATTACTGGGAATGTTTCACTTCATGAATTCTTCATTAAACAAATGTGTGGGTACTAAAGATTTATTTGTGTTCAGGTCAACATCAAAATATGTTGGTGTGTGTTTGAGTGTAATAGCTCTTGTCAGCCTCTAAGTGTGTTGATCTTTGATCTTTTATCCCTTAACACGCTTTGTCCCCCAGGAGCAGTAACATGTCCCTGTGTTCCCTGGGAACATCTGCTCTGTCGGGCAATGAACAAGATTCAATGCGCTGCTAACATGACCTCACACTTGTGTCTTGCCTCAAATGCCCTCTCACACACGTACTCAAACTCAGGGGAGTTTTTGTCCTTTTGTTGCTTGTCAGAAGTGTATGATTGTACAGTACACATGGCAGATCATGCAACATCAGTGTTTTTTATGTTAGACTGTAGGATATAAATCTTGAGACATTTGTCACATTTGACAGTGTCGACTGGGCAATCAATCATATCATGTCCTGACATCCTCACTGACAGGCAAAAATGAAATGGCACCGCAAACAAGTCCTATATGCCAATGTTGACCTATATCGCTTGCCCACTAATTTAAATTGAAAGAGGGCAAGGCTGTCAACTTAAATATTGTGGTGCCAGCACCTCAAAATATAATGATCCTCTTAAAATAAAATATGATATATATAAAGGCAACTATGAACTGCCATTTAAATGTCTGGAGTCAGTAAGCTTTTTACTATTATTTTATTAAAAAAATTAATATTTTTATATAGCAAGGATGCATTAAATTGATCAGAATGGATAGTAAAGACTTCCACAGCGTTAGAAAAAAACTATTTCAAATAGATTTAGTTCTTTTTAACTTTCTATTAATAAAAAAAAAATCATAAAAAAGTTTCCATAAAAATATTACACAACAGATTTAAACAGTGATAACAATAAGAAATGTTTCTTGAGCAGCAAATCAGCACATTAGAATTTTTCTCAGGATTTTTCAGACCCCTCAACATCCAGTTGCAGCTCTGTGGGGGTCCCCCGATCCCAGTGTGGAATCCCCTGACCAATATAATAGTCTCCCTATTGTAACCTACTATTCCACAGGGACAGCTAAAATTCTCCTGTAACGTCAAATCAATTCTGGGAGGGAAACGATATCACACAGCTGGCCTCAGGGCTAAAGCATCACGCAACCTTGTTTCACAGCCTCATCACTCTCTACGGTGAGGGTGAACAAGGCAATCAGAGATACGCAGGCTGTCTCCATCACTGCACATATTATGCGGTGCTGTTACTGAGCGCACAACTGGGACACGTCATCACAAGCTCTCAAGTCTGAAACACGTCACATTCTTCCCTCAGTCAAGATGACTGCAGCCTTTGGAGGCAATCAAGAGCTCATTCACCAAACAAAAGAGTTTTTATACTAAATTAAAGGAGAAAAAGTCAAGCTCTCACTGATTTAAAAAAACAAAACGCTCATGGAGACACTTTAGAAACTCATATCAGAAGCATAAATGGTTAATTTTTTGTCATGCCATATATTTTTGGCCATTCCAAGCTTTTGGTAACTGAAATAAAGCTGAAATAAAATATAAATATAAGATTCTGTTCTGTTCTAAGCCATTTCATACTATTTTGAGTAGTTGCTAGGTGGTTTCTATTAGGTTCCATGGATTTAGCTGGAGTTAGTACAAGTAATAGTGATGTTTGCCTAAGTAACAGCGATTGAATTGGGATTTGAGTTGTTGGAGAGCACAGATAAGGTAACATGGTAAACAGTGCAGCATGTGGCCTGTCTGCCTGGTTAAACACACCAGGGGACACTAGGAGTCTATAACCATCCGAGAGATGGAGGAGAAATAGGGCCAGGAGTCAATTCAGATGTCTCTGATTACAACAGCGAGCTGCTTTCTGAAGCACTGGCACAGCTCTCTCATGATTGGCCGTGTCTTTCTCATTTTTAAAAATTTTTTTTTGGTCGACAGCACGTCTTTTGGCATTCCCTCTCATGTCGACTATCTGCTCTCATAGCAACAGTGACATCCTGTTTCTTGGAACAGGGCAGCACTGATGATGTACGTCAGTTGTATGTGGCTGATGGGATTGATAGCAGGTTTTTGACGGATTTTGTCAGTATCTGCCAATCTTGTTCTCTCAGCTCAGGCTGATTATTCTCGATTTCAGGCGTAGGCGGTACTCCCACTCTAGAACTACAGTGAGGGCTTTTGCCCATCTGATCCTACACAAACTCACTGTAAGCCAAGTCAATGATTTAAGGAATGCAAGATTTTTTCTGATAAGCTCTGAAATCACAACAGTCAAGCACAAGACTTGGGAAGATTCTCAAGTCAGAATGTAAGATTTGAGGGATATGCTTCCTTAACATGCAGTATGACAACCAGGGTTACATCCCCAGGAAATTTCGCCAATACTGCACAACAAAACAAAAAACAAAACAAAACAAAACAAAACATGAGATGAGATGAAACAAAACAAAACAACATTAAACAAAGCAAAACAACACAAAACAAAACAAAACAAAAAAAAATGAAAGAGGAAGAAGCTCCTTTTCCCCTCTCGTTTAAAACCAATTGTAACTAACTGGGTAACTATTTTTTTTTTTTTTTTTTAATTTGATTTCTTGTTCTCTCAACAGATATGAGATCAGGTTTAAGATCCTGAGGGAATTGTCACCAGGGTCTCTCAGGGACTGAGCATTGATAAAAATTTCTAAATTCAGTTTAATTATTATTGACAAGCTCTCGTTTTGATCCGATTCAGATTCCACAGATTCCAATTTGATTGCAGTTGTAATGTCAGTTATATATGTTACATATGAAAGATATTCTCTCAGTAATTATACAGTTTTAAACTGATCCAAAACTATTTGTTTTTAAAAAATGGATCATAAGAGTCATTTGTAAATTAAGCTACACTGGTCATACTGTATGCTTGTGAAAAAAAAAGGCACATAAGGGTGCAGAAATTTGGTGGGTGAAATCCAGTCATTCCAATAGGAATCTGTTATGATGTAGAGTTTTATGCAAAGGAAAAATGTTCCATGATGCAGATTTTAGTCGTTGAATTTGCAGCATTGACCAACAGAAGTTGCTTTGTTTGAAAGTGATTTCTGTGTGAGCTGTGCTTTATAAATCTCTACTCTATTAACAATAGCCTTTTTTGCACACCACACTTTAACAGTCATTTTTTGGTGAATCACAGTTTAGTGAGGCACACAAAAATATTTGTTTTGCATGCAGCCCACAGAGACTCAATAGAAAGACATTTTGTTCAATTGTTTCACAGTACAGTTTTTTTAATTGCATCACATTTAATTCAGACTACAAACTCAATCACATACTCAGAAAAAAAAAATGCCATGGTGCTAAAGATGGCAATGTCATCTAGGAAACTGATACAGGGAACATCATAACTGTGTATATTATGAAAACAATTATTTTAAAAACAAACAGCAGGAGCCATGCATCCTCTGAAAATAGGCTTAGAGAAAAAGATCAATCTTTGAGATTTTAAGAATAAATAATTGGATTGCTGAAATGACGATTGTGGTTCATTTCAAAACCACTGCTTCCCTATCCTATTCTCTCTTCTGTGATGTACCTGTAGCAGGTGTCCATATCTCTTGACTGAGATAATGGAATTGTATCTTTTTCCGCTCTGTGTCCCTGTAAATGTGGTGCAGTGAGCTGGTGATGTTACTATAGAAACTAGCCTTCACCCAAAAGGCATGGACACAGAGGGGAAGCTTACACAGGCATCCACTCAGATACGCACACACACTCATTCACACTTACACGTCCACACATGCAAACACAGTGTAAATAGGACACTGGGAGTAATTTGCTCACTTCTTAAAATTTGGCCATTATGGAAATAGGAGGCAGTTGCAAATCTTTCTTTATTGCTTTGCAACCTTTATCATTTATCATTTACAATTACATCTAACAAACCGGCCAGACCAGTTTAATTTAAAATCCTCAGCAGTGTGCCATCCAGGAGCACACCACAGCATATTAATGCTGCAATTATCATCATTTCAGTTTAAATCAATTTAGCCCTCCATTCTCATACGTTGAGCGCACCTACAGACAAGGACTGCAGAAATCACTTGTAGTTTTTCATATTCACAGAACAGTTCTCCAGGCAACGTTTATATAACATCTCATCTGTTAGTCATAGCGAGCAGCTTCTTGCGATTGGTCAGTAGTGAAAATATGCAAATAAACTGTAATATCAAGAGTAGCAGTGACATTTGAAAGCCTCATGCTGAGCATTAGTCATGAGATCTCTCATACACTGCTGAAACGAGTGGTGTGTTTTTAGCTTACCAGGTTTGCTAGGATGTAGTGGTAGCTCTTCACATTCTTCCCCAATTCGATGATCTGAAATAGACCAGCAAATGAAGGTGAAAAATTACAGCAGTTAGTACTAATTGTGGTGTACACAGCATTATAAAGCCTTATCTATTCAAATAAATAATATAAATCCAACTGTAATGTATTTGCTGTATTATAACACATAATTCCAAATAAGTTTTTTTTTTTGTCTTTCACAGCAGTCATAATGTGTGTTAATGTGTGTCAATGTGCATGATTTAATTTTTCATTTCCTTTTCTACTTGACTATTGATGAAAATAAGGGTATTGGGCAAGGAAGACGTGTCGAGGTTGGTGAAAAACTGATGCACTGTCTTTGGGGAAACCCATTTAAACACTAATGATTACTGAACCACCATCAAAAAATAAAAATAATAATAATAATAATAAAAAATTAATAAAAAATAAATAAATTAATTAAAAAAATACATAAAAAAGAGAAAAACAATAATCACATTTGTATAATATAATATAGAAATGATTGTCACAAAATGTAAAATTTATAACTGCCCAGCTCTAATCTGCCAAATGTGACTATAAGGCATGAAGATATTAAGATATTCAAAACATTTACATCCTGATTTTTTTGTAAAGCTGCACAGTGTGTATCATGAAGCACGCTATACAAATTTTTCCTACTTTACAAAGTTTTCCTACTTCAAACAGTTCAGTTCAATTAAATGGTGTCAATGCATGAATGCAAGTCACTTTAGATAAAAGCATCTGCCAAGTACATATACATGTAACATTTAAATATTCATAACAACAATGGCACATTTTCTACAAGCATACACCCACCAATCACCATAAAATGACTACATTCATGGGCTTTCGTCTTTACATTGAGTTCAGGGTGTTTCAGAATGAAGATGTTACAAAGAGGAGAGGAATGAAGATTTATGATGCAGGTTTTCTTTTGTGTGGCTATATAGAGATAACAAAGCCTCTGCAGGCATGGAGAGTACAACAGTGGTGAAAAACAATGAGTCATATGCTGACGGGGGAGGAACACATTAGCAGTGCTCTCAGTTCTGTTTGGTACACTACACTGACCGAGGGTCACAGCTTGAACCTGTGTGGATGTACGCGAGTGCGTAGTGTACAGTGTCAGTGGGTACCAAAGACTTTGACACCATCAAACTGTTATGTTGCTCAATGGCTTCAATTAAAGAAAATCCTCTACATGTGCTAGAGATGTGCAGGAGTAACTGAGTGCTTAGTGATCATGAAAACGCACTTCTGTGACCAAAATGTATGTATGTAAGTAGCTGTTCTCTCACACACTTTTCTGTAAACTGAAGTTGTGAAAGATGACAGTGATAGCTTGTGGCCATGACAGACAGTCGCATTAGTTATTAATGGTGACCCCAAGAAGATTTTATCCGGCAGGCCAGCCCAGGGCATGGAACACTACTTACAAGGACGCTGTCTGGTCTTCTTGCGTATTTCAATGCTGGGATCAACATTAAAGGCACAGTTCACCCAAAAATGAAAACTTGCCGTCATGCTGTTCCAAACCTGTATAACCTTTCTTCTGTAAAAAAGAAAACATTTTAAGAAATGTCTCAGGTTTTTACAATGGAAGACCCTGAGTAACCAAAAAGTGTGGTTACCAAGCTTTTTCAAAGTATTTTCTTTTGTGTTTCACAGAAGAAATAAACAATATTCCTTTAATGCAGAACACAGGAATGAAACTGAAGCCCTCAAAAACATGAGATTTGTTTTGTGGCTTTTAGTCCATTTCTGTAAAAGCTTTTAGCCAATCTGTATGAAAGTATGTTCCAAAAAGCTGACAAAAAACTTGTAGCAGAAGCACATTCTGGAAAGGGGACCAAAAATAATGATGAGTTCATCTCTTGTTAAGGGTATATACTCATTTTTTCAATAAAAAGCACTCTAGAAATGAAACTGTCTGCTCTTTGTGATACCACATGCCACCGATTAGATGAAGCAAAAAGCAAATCATATACTTCCTGGGCTGTGACAAACTAATGGCTACTGGTATTATTTTCATCTAATATTTATATTTAATTTTATTTTAGCTTTAATACCATTAATACAAACAACAGTTAATAGCTTTAATCAACAACAATGTTGGCTATCTGAAAAAAAGACAAGCCCTTTGATATCTCTATTGAAAAATAAATATACTAAAATGTATTAGAAATACATTTACTTCATGCTAAGTCTACTACAAATGCATTTACATATTTATGTACTTAATAAAAATAACCTGCAATTGTACTTTTGGTATACTAAACTGGTATACTTAAACTAGTTTAACAACTACAACTAGCTTTGAACTTAATACACTTTAATTGTGCAGAAGTATTGCTGAAGTCCAACTAAAGATATACTGAAGTAAATCTGATTGTGGTAAAGTGGAACTACTGCAAGTATACTTTAGGTACACTTTAAATATCTTGCATTTAAAGACTGATATTATTCAAAAATTATACAATCTTCATCCATAATGACATTAAAACACATTTTAGGCTTAATATTAAGAAGTGTGCATTGTGCACAAGTAGTACTCCAAATAAAGTTTAATTATCATTTTTATATTAGTAAGTCTCCAGCGATATGTCAGTAAATATGTTAATAGATTTGAACTACACTTAGTATGAAATAAATGTATTTTAAATATATTACTTTTTTTCTAGGGATGTCATGCTGTAACTTTCTATTTCAAAAGAAAGTACATTTCAGTTTAGCAGGCTACTTTACAGGATCTTTATAATATACCTACTAAAATGTTGCATGCTTAGAGAGTGATGAAAACCACGCACAGAGTTTTTCCTCAATTAAACCCTCTGGCCCCTGGTGTTAGTGTAAGAATGTGAATCAAAGTGGGGGAAAATTACACCAATGCTGTTTTACGGTATGATTGGTGGACGCATGGTGATGGATGATTGCTTTCAGAGAGGAAAAATTTGTCTAGGCGTGCTGTGCAAATTGCCGCCAAATGATGCAACAGCCTTAACTGTGGGCACCATGCTATCAATAACACAACACAGCCTGTCGAGGGTCTTCTGTTTGAGTCATGAAATAGAGGAAAGGAGAGAAAGGGGAGAAAAGACACGCTCTCATTAATTACAGTAACAGGACGCTTCCTCCTCCTCCAGGCAGTGGAGAGAGGTGACAGAGAAAGTGAAGCGGCACTATGGCTCCGCTGCCAACCCCAAATGTCAGCCCAGTGTTATTTATCTGCTCCGTTCTTGGTGCTTTTTGAGAGAGCGAAAGAGAGCATCTTGGGGCTTGCTGCACAGGCCACTCCATCTGATTCGAGTGGCCACAGGCTTCATCTGAGAATTCCTGATCTGAATTATATTTTAAGTTGAGTCATCCGAGCCTTCAGACGATTAACTGATGTATATTCATAATGGCATGGTTATTAGCAGCATTAAAGATGACTGTTTGTGTAGCTATGACTAGCCTGATCGAAAGATGTATTTAAGTGGTCTTAGTACATTTAGATCAAAGAACATTCTCAATTTGGATCCAAATTTGATTCCTCATTAATTTGGAGCACCTGACAGCATATATGACTATAGTAAGACCGGTGAGAGCCAATTACCTTCTTCAGGATGGAGGTGAGTCTCTCCAGCTCACAGTCGATGATGATTTGGCCCTCCTTCTTTTTGTCCAGGTCCTGGAACACTTTGAGGAAGGATGCTTCTGTCATTGTCTCCACATTCACGGAGGTCACCAGCCAGTTATGCTCTGCTGCTGTGTCCAGGACCTTCTGCAGAACTGACAGTCCTAGAATACAAATGACCAAAATTAGGTTAGCAGAACTCCAAAAAGTTGAGGCAGATACATCAGAATTATTAATTTTTGATTTTCATTTTGTACTAGACAAGCAAGTTAACTGCATTTAATTTGAAATATTAACATATGCATTTGGAGGAAGTACTGGTTAATGTGAAATGCAATGTGTAAATAATGACGTGCTGGTAAGTTAATTCATTAGGAAGTCATTCTGAAGCAGCTCAGGAGCTTGGAGGACTATAGCATCGACACTCTGTTATCTCCAGGCACCTCTGACCATCTGAATGCCACTTTATTGGCTGTGAATTCAGTAAAACCTGCCAGGACAATACAGACAGTAAAGAGTGAGAGCCACACTGTTCACAGACAGGAAATGGGGTTCGATTAGTGAAGACATTGATCTTGGCATTGGATTCACAGACGGTGAACAACACGAGGGACCAATCAGCTTTCTCCCTAGACACCAACAAAAATCCCTCTAGATCAAAAATAATGCACTATTATAATAGTCATTTAAGCCAACAATATTTCAACACAAGACACAATCTGTTTCAAAACCTAAAGTTCTGCCTCACTGTCTGCTACGTCCAGCACCCTCAAAAGTGTTCCTAATGTTGCTAAGCTAATGGCATGATACTCTGATACAGCGCTTTTCAACTTTTTAATGCCAAGGACCCCTAAATACTATGCTTCTCTGAGGTCCCCCTTCCTAAAATATAAATGCAAATAAAATAAAATAAAATAAAATAAAATAAAAAAATAAAATAAAAAATCAAAAAATCAAATAAAAAATCAAATAAAATAAAACTACCAACTTTTTGGAGCAAACATAACACCAGCCTCATCTCTCACATAAGAACCGATTAGTTCTCAAGGATCATATGATCCCATGACGTGATGACAGTAGTACAAGCGTACATGATTGCTCTTATTATGCTGCCACTGAGAGCAGTTTGCTTCTTGTGTTCTCAGTACTTCAGCACCATGGCCAGCTCCTCCAAACTCATCAAAACCTCTCCAAGCACTCAACTGGACGCTTTCACAGCCATCTATGCTTTTTGCTGCGTGAGTACTTCACGGAACAAGCACAAGTTTACTTTTTTTTTTTAAATCCTGCTCCAAAACTGCCTATGAAATGGCCTCCTGTAAATTCTGCCAGGCTCTACAAAGAAACATAAATACAGTAACTCCCCTGTGAGCATTTATATGGGAAATTGTTTATGAAATGTTTAATGGACTTACTCAGGTTTGTTTTATGTTTTGAACAGCACCCAAAGTAAAAAAGCGTGCACTCGAATTTTACAGTCTTGGTTTAATGCAACACCACGCAGCTGTTGCATGAGCTGTAATTAAAAGGAGAGCAACAACAAGGATGGACACTTTATAATTTATGGAACCAATGGATCCCACAGCAGAGATAACAGGAATAAATATTTCATTTATGGGGTGGGATGGACCACAAAATAAATCACGGGAAGCGGCAACTGTGCCAGAACTGTGTCTGTTTCTGTGCACTACAGGGACTACACACATAGTTAAAGCATTAGTTCATCCAGAAATGAAAATGAACTCATTTCTTATTCACCTTCACATCATTCCAAATCTGTATTCTGACTTTATGTTAACCACTGTACACTAAAAAAAGATACATTTTAGAGAATTGAACAATTTATACGTGTTAAATGTGGGACAATTAAAAAAAAGAGTAAAAAATTAAAATTAGTCTATATGACTTCTTTTTGCTAAAAGTCTTGAAATCTGTCCTTACGTTTTTTTGACGTGTTCATGAGAGAGATAGTGATATCCAGTTTGTGAACAAATTGTTATTTTGAGTCAGATCTTTTCAATGAATCAACTGATTCAGTTCACAAAACTGGTTCAAATGATTTATTCACAAATCTGTTTCAGTTCTTGAGTTCATGGTCTCAGTGATTCCGTAGCAGCGAATAACAACTACCAGAGGGGAAGATTATCAGTGAATAATGATTTAAATTTCAGTCTCTCACTCACACAAAACTGTTTTACATTTCCTAGTCAAATTTGCATATTTTCCTAGCTGATAATGTAACAATGAACCTATAAAAATGGCTTAAAAAAAACATATGGCCCCAAGGTGTCACCCATAGTGTACAGTGTTATGATGACCGTCTTTTGCAGTGCCTCACCTGTCAGTTTAATGAGCGTGTAGATGACACGAAGTGGCCCTAGGTTAACTACAATGACAACAAGTCACAGAGGCTAGGTTCAGAGGGCTTTTTGTAGAATGCAATGCATACAGTGCCAAACTCAGACATTATTTTCAGGTTTTCTGGTGCTCAAAACAAGAAATTTCTAGGAATTGCTTTAGTTTATTGCTGTTGTTGTGGCAACCAACAACAGAACAGCTTTGACCCTGAGCTCACTTTTATTCTTAGCAATTCTCAAAAAAGTTTTTGTTGAATTAATTCAGTTTCTTTTTTTATCCAGGATTAACATGGGTTCCTATGGAGACTGGAATAGGACAACAGGTCATTGGAAGTTAAAATCTGTCATAGAATCTGTTCATTGGTTGCTGAGGGAAAAGGTGGAGCGCTTATGATACTTAAAGGGATAGTTCACCCAAAAATGAAAATTAGCCCATGATTTACTCACCCTCAAGCCATCCTAGGTGTATATGACTTTCATCTTTCAGATGAATACAATCAGAGTTATATTAAAAAATGTCCAGACTCTTCAAAGCTTTATAATGGCAGTGCATCCATCCATCATAAAAAGTACTCCACACTGCTCTGGGAGGTTAATACTTAATATTAAAAACTTTAATTATTATTTAAAACTTTATAAACTATAATCTCTAGCTTCCACTAACTGTCATACGTGCATTAGAGAGAGTGGCGTTCCAGTGGATGATGCAGAACGTAGGCGTAGCATAAGCTCCGGTGAGAAATGACGAATGTGGAAGCACAGAGGAGAGAGCAAACACTGGTCACGAAATTAGAAGTACAAAACAAGGATTTGTAAAGAAAAATGTCGGAGGATTTACATATAAGCCAAGAGGAGACTGGTTTTCCTTTGCTTGAAACAAAACTACGTCATCCGCTGGAATGCCACTCTCTCGTGAACGCGCATATGACAGTTAGCGGAAGCTAGAGATTGCGGTATAAAAAATCTTAAATATGGACATTTTTCTTAAACAAATGCATCAATTTGCTTCAGAAGGCCTTTATTAACCCCACAGAGCCGTGTGGAGCACTTTTTATAATGGATGGATGCACTTTTTGGGTTTCCAAATCTCGACCCCCATTCACTGCCATTATAAAGCTTGGAAGAGCCAGGACATTTTTTTTTTTTTTTTTATATAACTCTGATTGTATTTGTCTAAAAGAAGAAAGTCATATAGGATGGCTTCAGTGTGAGTAAATAATGGGTTAATTTTCATTTTTGGGTGAACTGTCCCTTTAAATGGTGCATGTGTTACATTTTTGGAGCTGGAATGAGGACATTTAAGTGACAAACACAAAACGTGACTGTAAGTAAACAGTCACAGAAAGTTCTTGAAGCAGTCCAACTAGACACCAAATCATATTTACAGGGCAATTTGAAAAACAAGTCAAAAATAGTTGGATTCCGAAGGAAAGAAAACACGTATTGACAGCAGAAGAAAGGAATATTGATTCCCTCCTCTGCTTCTGTCCACCTCTGTTTTGAGCACTAGCCCTTTGACCCCTCTGCATCTGAGCCAGTGTTGCTTCCTGCTTGACTCAGTGTGAGTACAGCTGGACCACTTTAAGACCGCAGGGTGATTTGACATTAAGGAGCTCACACTCCCAGCATGCTGAACAAATGGCTCACGATGCACACAGAGAAGAGGGCCAGCGGGGGAAGACTTCTCTCCTTAGCCTCATTCTTACTCATCTGGGGTGGTGCGACACCGGTGGAGTACTACGCCAACATGGAAAACAGGACACGGCGGAGGGGCTGATTTTATACGCATAGGAAGCTGACGCCGCGGCTGTGTTCACATACGGGCTACATACACTTTCACACATATGTCCTTAAAAGGCTTAAAATAACCCCGCAGACAGTGCAGCGCTGTATCTAGGCAACAAGAGGCTGGTGATATGGATTCCTGCGGTTTGGTTCCTCTCAGTCACAGAGTTAATGATCCTACAATCTTAACCCAGAGCCCTCAGCACTTCCACAAGATAAAACCATCACTGAGACACCCGTGGCGTGCATATAGGCAGGCATCAAACCTATTGTGTGCATAGAGCGATGACAGAACTGACAGCGACAAGGCAAAAAGAGAGCTGGTAAGAAGGGAGCTGGCGGTGAGAGCAATGAAGGGAACTACATTTTTCTTAAAAAAGACCTGTAATATGCAGATCGCGTCATGCTCCCATCATGGTCGGCTGAGCTGAACGTCTGTGACAGATGGTGACACATTATGGGGACACTGCAGCCGATCGGCTATGGGGGGAAAGCACACCTGGTCCTGACAGGTGTGTCAGATTCTACCTGCTCGGGGAGCCGTGCCGGATGCCCGTGACTTTTCTAGAGCAGATCTGGGAATTTCAGGTATTTATTTTGTGGTGAGAAGAGACAGGCATTCAAAATTCCTCTATCGCTGTGCTGTGGGATGGTACATGGCAACAGGGTCCAAAATTAACACTCGCCGGGCGCCAAATGCAAGTAAAAATTGGATTAGTCACCACTGTTTTAAATCAAATTAGAACAATAGTTTGACTCTCCCTGATGAAAAAGACGTACGTGATTTAAATAAATGACAACCGTCTACCAAAGAAACCATCTGTTGTGACTCGTGTGCCTTCTTAACTTTTACCAAAGTGAAAGCTTTTCCATCAGGATTTATTCAGAATGCCAACAAAATTATTACTCCTGGCTCGTCAATGTTCATTACTTCAGAACTCTGTCATTATTTACTCACTTTCATGCCCTTCCAAACCTGTATGACTATTTTTTTCTACTGAGCACAAAAGAAGGTATCTTGAAGAATGCTGGGGGTCAAACAACATTGGACTCAATTGACTTTCATATATATATATTATTTATTTATTTTTTCAGTATATGTTTTGTGTTCTAAAGAAGGAAGAAAGTCATACAGGTTTGGAACAACATGAGGCTAAGTAAATTATTTTAATTGAATTGAATTTTTTATTTTTTTTGCATTTTGGGGTAACTTTCCTTTTTAGGAAAAAGAGCAAAATCATTTCCAAATTGATTTTTTTAAAAATAATAATAAAAGAAAACCTAGTTTCATGGCTTGTAAGACATATTTATTGGTTGGTAAATGTTCTCAATTCATTGGCCCTGGCCTGTGTGGCAGACAAGAACATTTTGGACCCTTCTTGGAATAACAATGAAACCATGTGTGGGGGTGCTTTGGAATTAGGATTTTCTTTCCCTGGCCTTCAGTTGGATACATTTTACTCTGGCACAACGGTTTCATTCTGGCAGATCTCCATGGAGAAAGACACACAAATAAAGTGCAGGGAGAGATGCATTCACTCAGATCAGAACACTATTGTTCATCCCAGCAACACCAAAGCAGGCTGCTCTCTCAAGAGTCATATCTATATCTGTCATTACACACCAACATGTTCACAAACAAACCAGGAACAAAAGCTGACTCAATGTGCACACCAGCAATGTGGTGGTAAATACTGGCTCTCAGAAAACCAAGCAGCTACTTTCAAAAGAGAATTCTAATGGGCGAATTCACTAAAGAGCACAAAAACCTGCATCTTATTCACTAAGCACCCACAAACCATTTTAACCAAGCGCTAAAAGCATCGCTATAGCACTACACTATGACTATTTAAATTCTCATGCGCTTCAAAGACACCTCAGTTCTATGCAAATCAAACTTAATATACAATACACCTTAGAGAGCGCTTTTAGGGAGAGATTTAGGGCCAGATTTACTAAACAGCGTTAGAGCACAGTTCCATAAAAGCGCCGATGGGAGGGTAAAATTCTGCGTGTGATTTACTGACAATGCGCACATTAAAGAACACAGATGCAGCCAGATCATTTCCATAATGACCAGCGCAATCTACCAAGAGCAGCGCAAATTAGTGTCTGCTTTAATAAGACAAGCTTTTTTTGGCCGTTAAATAATGGCGCAAATACCAGTAATTTGACAAGCGCAAACGTTAGTAAATCGCGTTGCATGATTCATTTTAATACTCTCCTCCCATAAATTTTGCGTCTGAAAGGGAAACTCCTATAAATGCATATTCAATAAGGTCAGGCGCAAAAATAACTGTGTCCATGCCTTTTTAGTGCTAATTCTTCACCGCGAGTCTTTAGTAAATCCTGACTGTACTATTTTATTATTATAATTATTATTCATTTATTAATATTAATTCTAGTGTAATAATGATAATATATAAATTTTTTATTGTTATTGTAATAATAATAATAACAATAATAATAATAACAATAACAACAGTAATTTATTATTAATTTTAATAATTATAATTACATTTAAATAAAATTATTATTATTTAAATAATAATAATTAACATTATAATTTTAAAATAATTTTTCTCTAAATGTGTGGCCCCAGTTTGGAAAACCGTAGGTCATGGAAGCAGTTATACATCAAATAATAATCAAATAAAAATGTGCAAATAAACATCGCTATTAGTGAGTGCAATTAATTCTTAATACATTCCCCCCCAAATCCAAAGATATAGATTATAAAAAGCAGGTCTCACCAGAGTCCGAGCTGTACATGTAGACAAACTTGGACCACTTGTAGTGCTCGATTACGCCCACCAGGGCGTCCTGCAGCTCGGGTCTCAGCTGAATGACAAACTGGTTGGAGTTTTCCATGGGGAAGCTGGGTGTCACGAAGCAGACGTGTAGCGCACCGCAGAACGACATCAACATGTTGACGGTCTTCCTGTCGTACACGCCGATGATGGCGTACACTCCTTTGGAGAACTGCGAACAGACTGGAGACGACAACAGAACACGATTTACAATACAGACATCATTCCCGTCACATTGTTAGCATCTCGCTGGTTTTATTATTCACTTCCGAGAAGCAATTAGTAAACGCTTCTATACGCATCACTGGACTGGAAATGGTGCGGAAGTTTCTGAAGGGCCAGATAATCAATGCGCACAAAGGGTCTCGCTGACATTTACCAAACAGCAAGGCGCTTTTCTATCTCTGCTGCCTTGAACGTTGAATATCTTTTCCTCTCCCTATTGGTGGCAAAATGGCCTCAGTCTGTTTTGAACCAGGTTTCCCTGTGTATTTTAATGCTGTATCATACTCCGTTGTTGCTATCTTTGCCCTGGCTGAGGTTATTTTTCACTGCGACTCCGGGCCTCACGTTTCAGTCCCGCAACTAAACAGATTGAAGTTGCAGTCTGTTTGCTGCCCAAGGCCCAAATCCCAGCAGGGGCCACCTGAGGGGCACAGGGGGAGCAGGAGCGATAGGCATGGCCATCACCCAAACTGCCTGCCCCACAATGCAACAGCCCATAAGCAGTGCAGGGTGCCAGCTCCTCCAGCATGTGTGTTTTTGTGTGTGTGTGTGTCTGTGACCACTGGCCATCATCACATGCACTATGACTCATTTCAACATCCGGCTGAAACATAAACACTTCATCTGTCAATTATATAGATACTGTCTCAATCTAAAGTCACATACCATGAAATTAACAAGCAAATTACACCTTATAAAGAGAAGGTGATATTCAACACAGGCACATTAATTTAAACCGTTCTCTCTGCACTGTATATAAAAGTCACACGCTTGGTGCTAAGCAATAATGAGGGTGATATGTCTATAACAGACGCTGCCTTGAGCTCTGAGGTAATATTGGGGGTGTTCTTATCACATGGCTCTGCTTCCTCTGTGACTGATGACTTGCACATTAATTCTGTCTGGGCTGAGCTTTGTGGACCCGGAGAGACAGAGAGAGAGAAAGTGAAAAGGGAAAGGAAGGTGGGGGACTGCATCCCTCTGTGTTAGCTATTACCGAAGACATATGGCACATTGAATCGAAATCCTCACCATACCATATGTGCTTGTCTTGAATGGTTTCACATACTTTCGTTTTTTTGTCAATTCATACATTGTTAATAATCTGCGCTCATTCATCTACAACATATTGTTGAACTGGGTTCCTGGCAACAGGCATCAGCAGAACAAATTCATTAACTTTATTTGGTATCGTTTGGCATATGACTTCATTGGAAATGACTTAACATTAATTGCAGTGATATATTGGCTGGCTGAACAGAGTTTTAGTGCCTCGCTCATGGGGTTTTAAACTTACAATGCTATCTGAGATAGTCACATTGATGTACTTGAGAGTGATGCGAGTGTGAGTCACACTCCTTTCTCGATCCTTTCCCTCTTCTTCTACACATCATTCCCTGTTCTTTTTTTATTTTCCTATCAATAAAAAGTGACAAAATGGATAAAAACGTTACATTTTTTGAGAGCTCGTACAATTTTGTAATGTTTTTGAAAGAAGTCTCTTATGCTCACCAAGGCTGCATTTATTTGATCATACAGTAAAAACAGTAATATTATGACATTATTATGACTATTTATTTTTTCTATAAATAGTATTTCTCAAAAAATTAATTTTTATTATCAATGATGACAATAGTTATGCTGCTTAATATTTTTGTGGAAACTGATTTTTTTTTAAACAACGTAACAGTCTGCCACTTTTAATCAACTCTATCCTTGCTCAATAAAATTATTAATGAAAGTAATTTCACAAAAATATTTTAAAAAAATCATGCTGACTTTTGAACAATATAAATCTATATAATTCTATATTTTGAGCTATAAAAATAAAATCTTTGTAAATTTCCTTAATGGGCCATTTTTGTCCCTGTGAACTGTTAGAACAAACTCTCTTGAAACACTTTTCAGACTCTTACTAGTTTAGGTAATTCGTCAGTTTATTTAATCTCTTCGCTAACTTTAGATAAAACTTTATTAGGAGAAAAACTGTTAATTAAATGAAGGACAACTGTAATTTGTCATTTCAAAAGTAGTAAAATAAATGTCTTTGTAAAAGGTTTCCAAGACAGAATAGTAACATAAGAAACACATTTGGTTTTTATTCAGTAACACATTTATAAAAATTTCAATGGAATCCATTTGCCACACGGCCGCCGCCACTTCCCACGTGTGTGATAATGTGGAAGCAGATTGGAAGTGTGCAGCTCTCTCTCACTCACATCTGCTTCCCTGTTCTGAAAAGTTCCTCCTGACAGGAAGCACATGGCCGTGTCATCCGACCCTCTAATGACAGGAACACACTGGCCGCCTGCAGTGGTTTGCGTTAGCCAGAGTAGAGGCGTAAAACACGATGTGAACACCTCTGGCCATCCTGTGCTCTCTGGCCATGCTAAAGATCCTGGCAGCATCTGCCCGTCCTGGCACCATCTCACAAACAGATCTCCACAGGTCTGTTCGGCCCTACCAGACCCTCGGCGGGGATGACTGATGACTGTATTGAACGTTCAGCTTGTCTGTGGTCATAGAGCATGAACTTCCATCTAAAAAATGTTGTGATAAAAACAACCAAAGTTGGGTTAAATATGGACAAACCCAGCAATTGAGTTGTTTTGACAAACCTGCTAGGCAGTTTTATTTAACTCAATTATTGTTTAAAAATAGCTATATGGCTGGCTTAAAATGAACCCAAAATAGGTTGGGAATTAAAAATCTGACACTTAATTACTAGAGGCATCAGTAATAATCAAAGGGTGTATATTTATTAATAAGCAATTTAATAAATGTTTATTTAATTATTATTTAACTTATTAATAATGTTCATTTGATAAGCAGATTAATGAATGTTAATTTCTAGTCTATTTTAGGTTAATTTTAAGCTAGCCATACAGCAATTTTTTTTTAAAATAGCTGAGTTAAATTAAAATTACCCAGCAGGCTGGGTTAAACATTTAACCTAGCCGCTGGGTCAAAATAACTCAATCACTGGGTTTGTCTATATTTCACCCAGTGCTGGATTGTTTTTAACCTAAGCATTTTTGGATGCAATCAGACTAGAAGCTACACTGTAAAAATATACTTACAGTAAAAATTAAAACGGCAGCTGTGGTTGCCAGAAATTCACCATAAAAAAATGTGATCTCAATGTTTCAGGTATTATGGGATGGCATATTGATGCTTGTATATTTTGCAGCTTATTTTACAGCATATATATAACTAAGTGATATGAAGTCAAATCTACTTGAACTAACAAACTCAACTCTCTACATTAAAATGTACTGATAACTACCAAGATAACACAAGTGGCACAATAGATAACTACAAGATGAATCAGAGTTCATTGTAATTGCCAATATTCATATATACAATAAACAGTGAACAGGGACATACACACAAAATACCATGAAGGTTGCTCATTTGACACTAAAATAATGCAGTAAATGAAGTAAATAACAGAATATGTAACACAAAACACCCTTTGTACAGTACTAAAAACAAAAATGTGAAGAAATACAATGTATACATGGGATGTGTCAAGCAGGGATTTTTGAGAATGTCCTTTTACTTTTTTTTTTTTTTTTTTAATGGTATATCATATGGTAATTCATAGCTTTTACTTGCATAAGCTAAAATCTTGACAATGTACTTTCAGCTTCATATCCCTTATGTTAATAATTAATTAAATGAATAATTATATAATAGTGATAATTTCTAAATAAAAAAGTATAATAATTCAAGTACATATAGTTTCAAACACTACTCACAACAATAAAGTATGTTTACACACAACTATTATCAAACTACAGGTGTTTCTTCAAACATGACAATACATAATTGAATATTTGAAAGATTAAATACACATTATCTGTCACTTCTGCCTTCTGAAGTATGTGTACAATGCAGAGACCAAGTGTAGTCATGCTTAACATAACACAGTGAATGAGGCTGAGCTACAGTCACATTGTTCAGGTCTGTAAGTCTGACTTCACAGAAAATGGACTTTTATGATTTCAGTCGCACTAAAACGTTTACATGACATTTCCAAAAGACAAATAATTGCTTTAGTCGAATTA